>JACEEZ010012136.1:170000-171364 GCA_016584305.1 Chionoecetes opilio | reverse complement strand
AGCGGAAACCCGCAAAAAACTTTTTAAAATATTGTACCCAAAAAATATTGCCAATTATGTTATGTTTTTTCAAATACTTATAGATTTGCTTGAAAATTTGTTCCTAATAGTTTTCGGGCATGCTGAACACGAATCTGGAATTAATTTTCAGTTTCAAATTCTAATTTGTGTTTTTTTAAGGAATGTGAAGTATTTCATTGTGAATTGGCTGAAATAGTGACTTTTAGTCGTTGTAACTGAAAACTGATTCCAGATTCGTGTTCAGCAGGCCCGAACATTGCTAGGAACAAATTTTCAAGCAAATCTGTCTCGCAAAAAATATTGCAAATTATGCTATATTTTTTCAAATGCGTATAGATTTGATTGAAAATTTGTTGCTAATATTTTTCGGGCATGCTGAACACGAATCTGGAATTAATTTTCAGTTTCAAATTCTAATTTGTGTTTTTTTAAGGAATATGATGTATGTCATTGTGAATTGGCTGAAATAGGGACTTCTGATCATTGTAACTGAAAACTGATTCCAGATTCGTTTTCAGCATGCCTGAACACTGCTAGGAACTAATTTTTAAGCATATCTGTCACCCAAAAAATATTGCCAATTATGTAATATTTTTTTAAATACGCATAGATTTGCTTGAAAATTTGTTCCTAATAGTATTTGGGTTGGCTGAACACAAATCTGGAATTAGTTTTCAGTTTCAAATTCTAATTTGTGTTTTTTTAAGGAATGTGAAGTATTTCATTGTGAATTGGCTGAAATAGTGACTTTTAGTCGTTGTAACTGAAAACTGATTCCAGATTCGTGTTTAGCATGCCCGAACATTGCTAGGAACAAATTTTCAAGCAAATCTGTCTCCCCCAAAATATTGCAAATTATGCTATATTTTTTCAAATACGTATAGATTTGATTGAAAATTTGTTGCTAATATTTTTCGGGCATGCTGAACACGAATCTGGAATTAATTTTCAGTTTCAAATTCTAATTTGTGTTTTTTTAAGGAATATGAAGTATGTCATTGTGAATTGGCTGAAATAGGGACTTCTAATCATTGTAACTGAAAACTGATTCCATATTCGTGTTCAACATGCCCAAACACTGCTAGTAACTAATTTTAAAGCATATCTGTCACCCAAAAAATATTGCCAATTATGTAATAAGTTTTTAAATACGCATAGATTTCATTGAAAATTTGTTCCTAATAGTATTTGGGTTGGTTGAACACAAATCTGGAATTAGTTTTCAGTTTCAAATTCTAATTTGTGTTTTATTAAGGAATATGATGTATGTCATTGTGAATTGGCTGAAATAGGGACTTCTAATCATTGTAACTGAAAACTGATTCCAGATTCGTGTTTAGCAT
>JACEEZ010012136.1:165000-167500 GCA_016584305.1 Chionoecetes opilio | reverse complement strand
TGGTGGCGACAAAAGGTACCAGTATCAGGTTACGCGACTCTTCAATCCGAGTGCATATAAAAACAAAACTCGCCGCACGTTAAGATGGCGAAAATGGTGCCGCTTCACTCCCCCCTTCTGAACGCACGGGATTGGCTGAGGTGTTGGGTGTTGGGCCTTTAGGGCGGAACTTGGAGTAAGGCATTCTCACCCAACACCCAACACCTCAGCCAATCCCGTGCGTTCGGAAGGGGGGAGTGAAGGAGCCCCATTTTCGCCAACTTAACGTGCGGCGAGTATACTTTCATAATCGTTTAATTTTCCTATCTAAACAATAAACAAGGTATTATTTTCTTCCTTTTAAGATATTTTTAGCGCAAATCTTATGTAGCCTTTACTATTTATTTTTATTTTTGTGACATTTCGATTTGTTTAACTAGGTAAATTTGTTCTTTTTATCTGTTGACTTTTTTATTTTTTATTTAAACAGTTATTAATCACAGTAACACACCGTGCGTGCCGTGACGTGCGTTCGGAAGGGGGGAGTGAAGAGGCCCCATTTTCGCCAACTTAACGTGCGGCGAGTATAGTACTTTACCTCTCGTCCTTGCGGGTGGCTGTCGAGTGGATGGCGCTGAGCTCGTTGCTGCAGCGGGCCCGGGGCATGGCGGTGGTGGGGCTGGAGTGGGCTGGAGTGGGCTGAGTGGGCTGAGTGGGCTGGGCTTGGTCTGAAGAGATAAGAAGGGATTTTTTGAGTTAGTGGTGGAAAAAAAGTAAAGTTGTAGCAGTAGTAGTGGTTGGGGTTTTTTAGTTATTTTTTAAATAGTAGTGTTTTTAGATAAATTTGGTGGGTTGGGTTTTAAGTTGTGTGGGTTGGGGGTTGTGTGTGTGTGTGTTTTGTGTGTGGGGTGTGTGTGTCTGTGTGTGTGTGTGTGGGGTTTTGTGTCTGTGTTGTGTCTTTTTGTTTTGTCCCCGTGTCCCGTGTCTGTGTCTGTGTCTGTGTCTGTGTGTCTGTGTGTCCCGTGTCTGTGTCTGGGTCCCGTTTTCTGTTTTCTGTGTTGTGTATTTTTGGGGTCCCTTTTCTGGGTCTGTTTTTCCCGTGTCCCGTTTTCTGGGGTGTGCGTGTGGGTGTTTGTGTGTTTGTGTGTGTGTGGTGTTTTGTGCGTGTGGGTGGGGTGTAGGTACCCAAATTTTTTCCCCTCTTTTAATTAATAAATGGTGGAAAATTTCCCCTTTTACACACCCCCCCACTTTTTTTTCACCTCTTCCCCCCCTTACTTTTTCCCCCCCTCCCCCTATTTCCCTCCTCCCCCTCAAGCTTTTCCCGGGGCTTCCATTCCCGTTATCCCCCCCCCCTCCCCTTCCCCTCCCCTTTTTCCTCCCTCCCCTTTTTCCCCCATCATTATCCTTCCTTCTTTTCCCTCTGGTTTTTCTTTTTATCCTGCCATAAAATAAGTAGTATTATCCCCTCTTTTCCACCTTCTCTCTCTTCCTTTTTCTTCCCCTTCCCCTCTTTTCCTTTTTCTTCCACCTTCTCTCTCTTCCTTTCTTCTTCCACCTTCTCTCCTTCCTTTCTTCTTTCTCCTTCTCTCCCTTCCTGCCTTCTTCCACCTTCTCTCCCTTCCTTTCTTCTCCACCTCTCTCCCTTCCTTTCTTTCTTTCTCTCCTTCCTTTCTCTTTCCTTCTCCTCTTTCTTCTTTCTCCTTCTCTCCCTTCCTTTCTTCTTCACCTTCTCTCCTTCCTTTCTTCTTCCACCTTCTCTCCCTTCCTTTCTTCTTCCATCCTTCTCTCCTTCCTTCTTCTTCCACCTTCTCTCCTTCCTTTCTTCTTCCACCTTCTCTCCTTCCTTTCTTCTTCCACCTTCTCTCCCTTCCTTTCTTCTTCCCACCTCTTCTCCCTTCCTTTCTTCTTCCACCTTCTCTCCTTCCTTTCTTCTTCCACCTTCTCTCTTTCCTTCTTCTTCCACCTTCTCTCTCTTCCTTTCTTCTTCCACTTCTCTCTTCCTTTCTTCTTCCACCTTCTCTCTCTTCCTTTCTTCTTCCCACCTTCTCTCTCCTTCCTTTCTTCTTCCACCTTCTCTCTCTTCCTTTCTTCTTCCACCTTCTCTCTCTTCCTTTCTTCTTCCACCTTCTCTCTCTTCCTTTCTTCTTCCACCTTCTCTCTCTTCCTTTCTTCTTCCACCTTCTCTCTCTTCCTTTCTTCTTCCACCTTCTCTCCCTTCCTTTCTTCTTCCACCTTCTCTCTCTTCCTTTCTTCTTCCACCTTCTCTCTCCCTTCCTTTCTTCTTCCACCTTCTCTCTCTCCCCTTCCCTCTTCTTTCCTTCCTCCTTCTCTCTCTTCCTTTCTTCTTCCACCTTCTCTCCCTTCCTTTCTTCTTCCACCTTCTCTCCCTTCCTTTCTTCTTCCACCTTCTCTCCCTTCCTTTCTTCTTCCACCTTCTCTCCCTTCCTTTCTTCTTCCACCTTCTCTCCCTTCCTTTCTTCTTCCCCTCTCTCCCTTCCTTTCTTCTTCACCTTCTCTC
>JACEEZ010012136.1:157500-160000 GCA_016584305.1 Chionoecetes opilio | reverse complement strand
ACTTTGCAAATGATATAAATACTCTTTAAGTTTTAATGTGAATAAATTGAGATTAGTTGCTGTTTTGATATCATCTGTTAATGCGTTCCAACATTTCGGGCCAAAACAATATATAAAAAATGTGTAGTGTTGTTCTTGGTTACCCATCAGGGTGGCTCGGTTGGTAGAGCTGTGGGCTCACGTGCAGCGTCCCTGCATTCGGTCAGCGGTTCGAGCCCACCAGATTCGTCCTGGCGTGGTGGCGCTTTGTATAGTCAATAACCTTGTAGTTGGTACTTGCAAAGTGTCTAGATAGGATCAAAGTATCTTATCTGATCTTGTTCTTGGTTGTGGACATAACAAGTTAACATTGTTACCTCTGGTACCTAGGGTGTGCTGAATCATTCTATATATTTTTCTGTTGTAACTATTATCATTTAAATCATAATAAACAGTGATATGACACATGACAATCAGCCACCCCACTTACGCACATGACAATCAGCCACCCCACTCACGCACATGAAGAGCAGCCACCCCACTCTGACCAACATGAAGAGCAGCCACCCCACTCTGACCAACTTGAAGAGCAGCCACCCCACTCTGACCAACTTGAAGAGCAGCCACCCCACTCTGACCAACATGAAGAGCAGCCACCCCACTCTGACTAACATGAAGAGCAGCCACCCCACTCTGACCAACTTGAAGAGCAGCCACCCCACTCTGACCAACTTGAAGAGCAGCCACCCCACTCTGACTAACATGAAGAGCAGCCACCCCACTCTGACCAACTTGAAGAGCAGCCACCCCACTCTGACCAACTTGAAGAGCAGCCACCCCACTCTGACCAACATGAAGAGCAGCCACCCCAAGTGTAGTTGGGGTGGCCGATCTCCATGTGATCCGTAGTAGTAGTAATAGTAGTAATAGTAGTGATAGTGGTAACTGTAGTAGTAGTGGTAGTGATGGTAGTAGTGGTAGTAGAAGTAGTAATACTAATAGGTGGAGTAGTGGTGGTGGTGATAGTAGTAGTAGTAGTAGTAGTAGTAGTAGTAGTAGTAGTAGTAGTAGTAGTAGTATAGTAGTAGTAGTAGTACAAGCTGGCTTTTATTTATCTGTTGTCTTCCTTAAGGGTATTTTCCGCAGTCATATTTCCTCTATTTCTCAAAGTGTTATTTACATCTACATACACAGGTTGTTTCGTTACCTATCATGGCGAAATTATAATCATGGCGTTTTACTCTCTAGATCATTATCAATACGGAGGTGAAGATTTGGAACACTAAGGTACAGGGAATAATACACTCGAACTTATATTTGAATAGAACCACTTCGCTTCCTCTATCCATCTTATTAATGAAAAGTAGACAACCATATAACAACCTTTCTCAAATCTATTTTCTTAACCTATTTAACCTTTTTTTCTTAACACTTCTTTGATAACACTGATCCTACAACATATTCTTTTTACTGATTAACTTTACTATATTTGTCGTGCAGTGAATGTGCCAACTAAGCCACTTCCACCTTCACCACCTCTTCATCCTTCCATTCCTCCAGAGATTCACACATACACAGTTACTCTATTCACCTTATTAGTAAAATGTAGTAATCTATGCCACTTCCACCTACACCACCTCCTCATCATTCCCTTTCCTCCACTTGTCATGTAGTGGAATGTAGTCAACCAAGCCACTTCCACCTCCACCACCTTCTCCTCCATCCCTATCCTCCACTTGTCATGTAGTGGAATGTAGTCAACCAAGTCACTTCCACCTCCACCACCTCCTCCTCCATCCCTTTCCTCCACTTGTCATGTAGTGGAATGTAGTCAACCAAGTCACTTCCACCTCCACCACCTCCTCCTCCATCCCTATCCTCCACTTGTCATGTAGTGGAATGTAGTCAACCAAGTCACTTCCACCTCGACCACCTCCTCCTCCATTCCTCCAGAGATTCACACATACACAGTTACTCTATTCACCTTATTAGTGAAATGTAGTAATCTAGGCCACTTCCACCTCCATCACCACCTCATCATTCCCACTCCTCCACACCCCACCATCCCAATTTTTACCTTCCCATTCTCAAGCCATTCATCCTTTTTTCAAACCCTTGTAGCCCTATATCATCATCTTGTTGACTCGCGTGTCAAAACAAAGCTTGAATTTTGGGTCGGAACAATGGTATAGTTAATTGGCTTTCCACACTTGAAATGAAAACTGTAAAGAGAGAGAAAAAGAGAGAATGGGAAAGTAATAAAAATGAAGAATAAGGTTACATGAGTGCGGGAAAAATACTGGTCATACTAAAGATTTTTTTGCTCTCTCTCTGTCTCTCTCTCTCTGTCTCTGTCTCTGTCTCTGTCTCTGTCTCTGTCTCTGTCTCTGTCACTGTCACTGTCACTGTCACTGTCACTGTCTCTGTCTCTGTCTCTGTCTCTGTCTCTGTCTCTGTCTCTGTCTCTGTCACTGTCACTGTCACTGTCACTGTCTCTGTCTCTGTCTCTGTCTCTGTCACT
>JACEEZ010012136.1:150000-155000 GCA_016584305.1 Chionoecetes opilio | reverse complement strand
CAATGGGGCTTATAGGAACCCTGACTCACAACAGGAGGGCTTCTGACCCCTTGCCATCCCCGCGAAGGAAGGAAGGGAGGGAAAGGCGGAGCAAGGGAGAGAAGAATGGAGGGAGGCAGGGAGGCAGGGAGGCAGGGAGGCAGGGAGGCAGGGAGGCAGGGAGGCAGGCAGGCAGGGAAAGAGGCAGGGAGAGAGGGAGGGAGGGAGGGAGGCAAGGAGGAGTGATATGAATGAAGTCTTGGAGAGCTTTACAATAAAAAAATGAAGGTACAATATGAGAGAGAGAGAGAGAGAGAGAGAGAGAGAGAGAGAGAGAGAGAGAGAGAGAGAGAGAGAGAGAGAGAGAGAGAGAGAGAGAGAGAGAGAGAATGTTTGGATGGAAAAAAGTGTGTGTAGATATGTGTGTGTGTGTGTGACTGTGTTTGTGTGTGTGTATGTGTGTTTATGTGTGCGCTAGATTATGTTAAGTTTATTAAATGAATGTGAGTAATTAATCTTATCATTATTATTGTTACCATTCTGCATATTATTTCATTATTATTATTATTATTATTATCATTATTTCTGATCTACAACAACAACAACAACAACTATACTACTACTACTACTACTACTACTGCTACTATTAATACTATCACTATAACTTATACCATATAATCACTATCTTATACTACCTCTACTATAACTACTACTATAACTACTACTATAACTACTACTGTAAATATAACTACTGTTTTTTATACTACTACTGTACTACTACTGTCTACTACTACCACTACGATTATAAAAACTATTAATTTATCACAACAATAGTAATAACAGTAATAATAATAATAACAATAATGATAATAATAACAACAATGATGGTATGTATGGTGGCGATGGTGGTGCTCACGGGGGAGGAAGTAGTGTTAGATGTGACGAGATGTTTGAAGTCATGAAATAGAAGGCGACATGTTGAGTGCCCCCCCCCCTCCTCTCTCTCTCTCTCTCTCTCTCTCTCTCTCTCTCTCTCTCTCTCTCTCTCTCTCTCTCTCTCTCTCTCTCTCTCTCTCTAACACGTCTCCATGCTTCCAGGGATTGACAGGCAGGTGGGAAGTGATCACAAACCCACTAATGAGAACCAGGTGATACTTAATAACACTCCCCCGTGTGCTGAGTTACTTGTCCCCTCACGCCTGGTCCTGGCGGCGGCCTGGACGCCGCTTCTCACCTGGTTTTAATGAGTTGGGTTCAGGTAAGGTGTGTGTGTGTGTGTGTGTGTGTGTGTGTGTGTGTGTGTGTGTGTGTGTGTGTGTGTGTGTTGTGTGTGTTGTTGGTATTTACTTAGTTGTAATATACGGGAAATTAGCTACACTCGTGGAGTCCCGTCGTGTGTGTGCGTGTGTGTGTGTTATTCACCCATGGTTTTGTCCACGCGAGCTGCGTCGCGATCGTCAGTTTCACCCTCTCAGTGCGAGCTTGGAGGTCATTATTACCGATCTTTGGGCAATGCTGGGATCTCACATACCACACACCCCCATCGCCTTGCTCAAGGGGGACAGTAACCACCCGAATTTGTTTGTGAAAAATTCCCGGAGCGCGAGGATTCGAACCGCCTACCCACAGAGTAGGAGACCAGCACGCTATCAACTAACCATCTCTCAACTATCAACATGACCATCGCGCGGTCGTATGTGTGTGTGTGTGTGTGTCTGTGTCTGTGTCTGTGTCTGTGTCTGTGTGTGTGTGTGTGTGTGTGTTTATCTAGTTTTGATACACTGGTGAATCTGTGATTACAAGTGAAGAGTTATAGAGCCACGTTTTCATATCTCATTTTGGTTAATTTTAACTTTAAATTCATTGATATTTTTGGCTTCTATTATTTAGTCCTGTGGTGTTATTACATCTATCAATGCACACATAAGGAAATTGTACTTCTTAATATCCTACAAGCATCTTTTCTTCTTCTGTTTCTTCTTCCTATGTTCCCTTGTGACTCCTACACCCCCTACAGGAGTGACAAGACACCTCAAGAACTAAATAGGCCCACTACCTTCCCCCCCTTACGCCCCCTTGGCTTTATTCTCTTACTCTCTTCTTTATAGGGACTGCCAACTAGGTGGGATTTTTGTTACTTAATTTTTTTTGCCCGCGACCTTTCTGATGTAAAAAAATAATACATACATTTCTTTCCTGTCCATTCTTCCATTTCCACCACCGCTCTAGACACTGTTGTCATAGCTTCTCATTTTCTTCTTTCCTCGAACGAAATCAAACCTAATTTCGCCAATCTTCTCAAGTTACATGTCGTATAATGGTAAAATTTATGTGTTATTGTTGATTATTATCGTAAGAATGACGCAATATTAAGTTAAGACACCGAAGGTAAAATTTAAGAAGATTAAGTATGACGCAATGTTGCTGTTAAACACTGTCTGCTAATCTGATCTGAAAATTATCCAATCAAAATATCGTGTAACTCTCTGACTACTTTCAACAGTCTTTTTATATTATGTATCTACCCTTGGTCCAGCTTTTCTATGATGTTAAAAAAGATCAAATAATAATGTAGAGGTTTTGATATAGCAGAATAGGAATGATTGGGTTCGATGTTATGAAAAGAATGACACGTAATAGAGTAAAGAAACGTAGTTTGCATGGCAGAAATAAGGAAAATAAGGAAGCATAGATATGTACAAGTGCTTGTGGGCCCTTCGGACCCATGTGTTGATGTTTGTAGTAGTAGTATATTTTAAACAACAATGTGATTGCAAACTCCAATCGTGTTGTTGCTGTCGTTGGTCACTGGTCAAAGTACCTCGGGGTAGACCACCTACCACCACCGTAGCCTGCCTCACCTCAGCCCCACGCCTGTCTTGCAAGCGCGCGCACACACACACACACACACACACACACACACACACACACACACACACACACACACACACACACACACACACACACACACTGAGGTACTCCGAGGTGTAGGGGAAGCACGCTCGGTTCACAACCGAGAAGTCACGGGTTCGATCCCCGGGCGGAGCGGAAACAGATGGGTTGTTTCCTTAAAACCTGAGCCCCTGTCCACCCAGCAGTGAATGGGTACCGGGTGTTAGCCGGGGTTTGTGACCTGCTCTCTGGGGTGGTGGCTTCGGCCAACACAAAGCACTAAGGATGAATGATATAAAAATGTTGATATGGAGACGGGGCCACACGAGCATTGCTCTGGCCCTGTAAAATACAACTAGATGAATACAACTAGATGAATACACACACACACACACACACACACACACACACACACACACACACACACACACACACACACACACACAAACGGTAAGTTCATGAATCTACGGAATTAGTGAAATGCGGCAAGACATTACCGCAGAGTTAATTCCTATAATCTTATCTCTGAAAAGGGTTTTTAGCCCCCCCCAAAAACCCTCCTTCAAAATTATTCAATCGACATGGGACCAAGCCGCTTACCACCTACGATTTATTTGCGATTTTTTTAGCCTACTTCATCAAAATTGAATTTACTGTTTCGGCTACCCAAAACAGACAGACACACAGACACACAGACACACGGCTACTCCTATAGTATATTAGATACGGTAGATGGATCCATGCGTGGGCTGCTAGGGTTAAACAGTGGCCAGGGAAAAAAATTCGCTTATAACTTGGTATGATGAAAACTTTGTGAAAAGGGAGTAGAATGCTTTAATGGAATGTGATCCGGGAAACGCAGATTTAGGGTTGCAAGGATAAGGACTAATAGTAAGGACGAAATAGAATAATAAAATAAATGAAATCAGTAAATATAATAAGGTAATAAGAACTTTTGTGATCGATTAATTGAAGAAAAAAAATATGACGATGCGGCCACATTTTTTGGTGCAATGACGTGCGGAGAACTGTGATAAGTGTGTCAAGTAACGCGGTTTGAGCTCAGTATGATGATAATAATGATGATGTAATGATAATTAAATAATGATCATGATAATGTAGATATTTCTCCCTTACGAAGTGGCGCCTGTTACCCTCCTTTCGCGGTGCGGCGCAAACCATATTTGGTCTTGCACGGTAAGGGTTCACACACACATACAACACACACACTCTTAGAATGTATAGGTCTTGCTAGCCACTGCAAAGGCAGAAATATAAAAACTCAAGGAAATAAGGAAGCTACAAGAGGCGTACAAACATAAGACCAACATGAACAACGAGAGATACAAAAGCGTTGTGGGAACAAAATTTAGTCTCACTACATAGATATTGTCTGGAAACACAAGTAGCTACTTAAGATACCGCAAGTGAAGGTGTTATGGGGAAAAAAGAAAAAACAACGCACAAAATAGACGAATAAAATAAATTTAGCCTAATGAGTGGCAGCAACAATACTACGTTAGCTACGCCAACGCCGATGCTGCTCTGCTGCATGTTAGTGCATTACAAGGCAGGTAGTTATAACCGTCCTCGACTTGTAGATCTGACAATTTGCAGCATTTCTAACTCTTACATCACCCGTGGGAAATGAAAAATAACACAAGTGGGCTCTGGGTGGGGGCGAAACCCCCCACCGAGGTTAGGTCACGTAATCAATGCCCAGGGTAGGTTAGTTAACTAGCGGGGGATCTGGGAGGACGCACCCCCCCAGTTATGTCAGGAGAGTATTGGCCAATAGGGAATATTGTACTAAACTGAAATCGCGATGCTGCTACATACAGTTACAGAAACCAAAACTACAAAACAACAGAATTACATCGCAACCACAACAGCAATGCAAGGGTAACACTCACACCCGGAAACACTAACAGGAACACAAGTATTGACAGTGAGATATAATTAACACAAAGAAACACATCAAAAACAAGGTGAGCGTGAAACCTCTGAAGGAACTGGACTACTTTTCCCCTTCACTTACCGCGACCAGGCTGGCTGCACGCTGGAGTGTGTGTGCGTGTGTGGAGGCGAGGGCGCGCGGTGGGCGTGTGTGTGTGCACGGCGGGCGCGTC
>JACEEZ010012136.1:122500-145000 GCA_016584305.1 Chionoecetes opilio | reverse complement strand
ATCTTGAAACATTGGGGCTTAGCCCAGCCAAGAGATCTTTAAATTTTTACAGGATAATTTTCAATTTATTTATGAGTATAATGAATATAAGATGTGAGACACTGTGCTCTATCAAAAGGCTCCGGTAATTTGCTTAGGATAACTTTCGAAACATGAAATTAAAATAAAATTAAGACAATCTGAGTTGGGGTTCAACTTCGTTATTATTTTTATTTTCATCAGTAGGAGTAAAACCCTAAGAAACAGAGAGCTTTGGCGTGATGAAGCAGTCATATAGATTGTATATTCCCAATGCTTTGTTCAATACTGAAATCTGACCAACCTCGGTCTTATACTTCTTCTTACTTTTTTTTTTTTTTTTTTTTTTTTTTTTTTTTTTTTTTTTTTTTTTACATCACAAGGGACTGGCCAAGGACACACAAAAATGCACTTCGACAAAAATGCTCCAAAAAATGCCCTGTCGAAAAAATGCACTTCGAAAAAATTTACTCGAAAAAAATGCACTTAAAAAAAAATGAACTTCGAAAAAAATGTACTACTCGAAAGAAATGCACTTCGAAAAAAATGCACTTAAAAAAAATACACTTCGAAAAAAATGCATTTAAAAATACACTTGAAAATACACTTCGAAATGCTTCGACAAAATAACTGAAAATCCTTCAATCCCTTCCAAAAATGTCTTAAAATATACTTCGAAATGCCTCTCGAAATGCTTCAAAATGCACTTCGAAAATGCATTTCGTAACTCGAAGTCTTTGGTGTCTCCTCTTCAGCCTCTCATCTCCTCTGTTCTCTTCACCTCTCTCATGTCCTGCTCATAAAAAGGATGCCATCAGCATACGCTAAGTAACATCTAACCAAATATCTTGTTTTTTTACTATAATTTTATGTTGGCCCCAGTCAGAGCTTATCTTAATTTTGTGAGAAAAAAAAAAAAAAAAAAAAAAAAAAAAAATTGAGATCCGGGGCTATTCATAAAACATTCTGGGCTACACCACCCAAGGCCCAGGCCTAACTACACCCCTGGTACCGAATACTCCTCACCCCTGCCTTTAATCTGTCTTTACCTGGCAATGGTGGTTATGATTTATCAGTAGAAGTGCTGTTTAAACTAATACAAGATCGGTGGTTTAAAGTATCCTGAACGTTTCTTTCTCCTCATATCCTCCTGGGGCTGGGCCTGAGTTGTATGCATTTATATGTATAGGGGAAAACCAATTTTTATATGGTAGTATAGGTCCTAGGCTTAAAAAAAAATTGGGTTCTTGCTCGAAATCCCTATAGATTTTAGATAGCGGCTGGCTAGCTGCGTCACCGTGCCACCTGGCTTAGAGAATGAGGAGAGATGAGCAACCCAGTCGGGGTTGACTGGGGTAGATGTCAGTCAGTACAGAGAAGGGGCAGGGAACAAAGGGACTCAAACACAGATTGTTACACATAGAAATGTTTATTTCATAAAGCCAGAAAAAAAAGATAAAGAAATGTTGAGAAGCGAGATTTCAACATCAAATTTAAATATTTTTCAAAGTTTTGCTGCAAATAAAACACTACAGCTCAACGAAACACCTGACATTAATTATTTCCAACAATAACCGTTCAACACTTAAAAAATTCTACAATTGTCTGGTTCCGTAATACTAGATATAAATTGGCAGAGTGTCACATCCCAGTTACTGAGACTAAGTCATATAATGACCATTGGGAATGCTGGAGATAAATAATTTCCAGCCAGGAAAAAAATAAGACATTTTCCATTCTACTCCAGCCCGGCGTGGCGGCCGGGCTGCCACGCGCCCGCCGCCCCGCCGCCGGGCAGAGTCCCGCGGCACACGCACACACAGAGGCATTAGTGATAGGAAAAGGATATGTATGTACATTATTTTTTGTCCTTATCAAGACTGTCATTGTCTTCACTTCTTTGAGAAGTTTTATACTCTACATTGTCTTGATTATCTTTATACTTTCAGTTATCAGAATTATCTAATTAAGAAAATGAACATTATATTAATCTCTTGAAACAAGTTGTTATACGTTATGTACAAAAATAATATAAATACTGCCACGGAATCTCACTATACATTTCACCATTCATAAAACCAACTCTATATATGCTATATAAAGTACACAGTTGTATACATTTATATAAAACCATGAAAACTCCTATGTTTATGTACACTATCTCTTTAGCTACAGAGTCAGTCCACAGGAAGAACCTTGTTTAGGGAGTGTCAGTCTGGCTGGCTGGGGGGCGGCGTCCCCTCACCTCAGACTGCAGGGAACAGCCTGATACATTCAACACAATATTCATGAACACACTGAGAACTCAAAATATCTAAAAAAATAATACATGAACACAAGTGTATCGCATCAAACTAGTTGCCGCTCCATGCTGGCGTGACCCGGGGAATTCAAGGCAGTGACGGTTCAGCTCCTTAATTGTGGGTTTTAATGTAGCTCATCTGATTGGCAGCAATGTATCTTATGTAATGTAAAGTTAATCACTCCTACATGTGGCCTCACAAGAGATGTAGTAACAGTAAAGGATGGTCACAGAGTAATGGAGTGTTTGAATGTAGTGAGAGTTGTGGGAGGTAGACAAGAACAGATACTAGAGCTAAATGGAAAGTGCTTTGAATAGGAAGATATAGGTAGTATGATATGTGAAAGTGTGGATGCAAGGAGGACATTCCGGAAATTGCTGCCTTTATTGATACCCAGGAGAACTGTTCGATGCAAAGAGCGCCTACAGAAGTAGTCACATGACCGAGCTATCTGTGCAAGGATAACAATATTGTGTGCTAATGAAATCCAGGCAGTAAAAGATGATATTCCCATGTTCCAAGGCTAGAGATGGAGATAATCAGGTGGATGTATAGGATGTGAGGCTCAAATAGCAAACTGGGGGAGAGGATGAGAGTTTAGTGTATTAGTGAGAAGGGGCAGAGTGAGGCAGTCTGGAGTCTGTGTCTGAGCTAGACACTTAGAGATTGATGGAAGCGTATCATCGACCGTCTAACCTCGTAAGAATTTATGGGAAAATCTGACATTAAACACGCAGATGATGATGATGGTGGGTAGACTGAGGCAGGTTAGTCATAACAAGATGCCAGAGTGAATTTGTGAAAAGAGATGTTAATGTAAATGATGGAGTTTTAGTGTTATAATAAAACCAGGAATGGAGTGCCAAGAAGCATCCCGAGTCAAGCCCAGACTGTGGCGCCGGGAGTGCGGCGACGGGCTGCCACGTGGCAAGAATTAGTATCTAAGCTAAATTTAAAAAGGATGCTCATGATAATTCTTTTACAAATTATTATTTTTTGGTTATTAGAAATCCATTTATATAAGATAAAAAGCATTAAAACATTTTCCATCGATGGCAAAGTATTAAGTGGTACCACGTCGCACCTCGTCTCCGTGTCACGAGAGGCCCGGGGATTAAAAGAGAGGAGGGAGTGTGGGTTGTGCGCCGCCCCCTTGTAGTGGTGAACCCTGGGCAAACACAGAGCAGAGGGTGCGTCTGACCTGCCGTGTTGGGTGCGTTTGGGTCTTGTGTATGAAAGAAGGAAAGAATTTAAATTCAAACTCATATGTTCCTACCTGGATTGGATTAGGAGGATCAACAAATACCCAGTACAAACAGTAAACCCAAAATATAATGAAAGAATGGGGGGGGGTGTCCATCAATAATTTAAGCATGTTAAATCGGACATTTAAAGATTCACTAAGTTTTTTCACAAAATTCCTGAATTGCCTTAGAGGGCCATCACCTGCCCCAAGTCCTTTGTGTTTTCATGTACATTACAACAAGATATCTGTTGAACATAACACTCGGACACAGCTTCTAAGTTTTCATGTTGCTCCACTTCACGTGCTTTAAACTTCTCACTTTAAAACCACATTTAGAGATAGCAACACCGCATTGGAGGACATTTGGGCTCACCTTCCTTGTCACCGTTCTCCCTTCAGTACAGTGTATAATATAATTACAAGAGATGCTGCATCACTTGCCACTCTTTGTATCCATCTATTAAAAAGGACTTGAGGTAAATATAAACCTTACTCACCCAGAAACATTAGCACACGTTGCCAATGGACTTGATAAGAGTTTGTGCCTCGCTTATTGTCCCAGATATAACTTTGGTGAGTCAGACGCATCAAACACTGCTTTCTATAGGGACGTTGATAAGATTTTTAACTGTTCATCTGTCATTTTTACTCTATTTCTATGCTGTAATATTTGTTCAGTTTGTTATCTGGGGGTCTGTTAAGTTGAGTTGACTGTTACTAAAGTACAGTACACTCACATTATACGAGAATCCCAAATTTGCAGCCTTCTACACAATATGAGCAAATTCCCTTCAATGATACTACATGTTTTTGGCATGGCAATACCTCCCTGCATACGTATATATATATTTCTCACGTTTTGTTTTATTTTCTTTGTGCTTTTGTATCTTTTACATCACTACAGTGCTACAGCATTGTCTTTCAAATGTTGTTTATATGTACTACTTCTATACAGACTTGGAAAGTGACCACACACAAGGTCATGAATAACAAGGTCATGAATCGGCTTGTCGGCACTCTCCATCACGTGTCTCGGAACGCATCTCCATTCAGCCCATGTATTAATACCTTCATTATACAATCATTCAATATACTAGTTGGGTCCGTGGAACACATCTGGTCGTATCATCGTGAGTATGCCGTTCTCGACATTGCTGTGGCGAGCAACGATAAGGTGAGCTTTGGTGCAGCCACGAGGCATCAAGAGAGATGTCCTACACTGCCTTGAATCCCTGATTGACTTGACCATCGCAAAGTAAAAATGAAAATAGAGGAAACACAAGATCCCTTTAAGAGACCCTTCACAGTGCTCTTCCCGCGGTCTGTTGAGGCACTAGGGTGTGATTATGCTTCCCTGCCACTGTTGACTCCTAACATAGCAATGACCAACCCAGGCTGACATTTCAAGATTCTAAAACTTAGTTTTGAAGAATCTGAATACCATTTCTTTCTTTCCCATAAAACCTGGGAAACACACACCCACACCTTGGCACCTTTCACTCTTACTCATTGCAACAAAAAACTGCTCCACTCCTAGTCCCTCCCCCCCACTGCCTTCAATGTTCCCATATAATGTGCACTAAATGGTACACTCTGTAAACTAGTTCTCCAACTTGGCTAAATTTTTATTGTACCTCAGAAGATTGTTGTCGTCACTTGAATGAGCCAAGTCTATCACATTAAACATACGACTGATATCACAACCTCAAGTGCTCCGCCAGCGATCGGAGGGTCACAGGGCCACTCTCACATCCACACTGGCATTGATCAGCGCAAACAGTATCCCTGACAATGGCCTAATAGCTTCTTTAATGCCCAGACATGGTAAGCTGAGGAAGCAGCCCACATATAACTGTTGACTTTCATCCTCATACAACCTAATGATGACACTTTGCATTTGTACCTCTTGACTACCCTCCATCGATCCCCTTTGTTGGATCTGTACCTCTGTACCACTCACTGTACCCTCCCCATCACTCATCATCGGCAATACCCGGAAGAGGGCAATAAGTTATGGACTCGTTTCCTCTCCTAGCTTCCCGTGTACTCCCCGTCAGCCTCATTCACTGTCAGTCGTCGGCCGCCGCGTCCTGGAGGTGGCCGTCAGGAGCCCACTGTCAGACGGAGGAGATGTGGTTCACCGACGTGGGCACCAGCAGGTAGCCGCCCTCCGTGGCGCCCTCCGCCGTGTTCTCCACCACCTGGTTGCCGATGTGGATCTCCGTGCTGCTCCGCTGCCGGCAGTTTGGTGCGGCCGGAACCACCTCGGACTGTGGAGGAATCCCAAGGTTAGATCACCTCGGTGTGTGTTGAGAATATCAAATTGTGTCCGTCTGTGCTAAGACACCTTTATGGTTTAGGATCTTATATCATCCTTTTGCATGCACAGAGGCTTTCATTAAGTTGATGCATCCAATGAATAGTATACATATAGGATACAGTAATGTACAATGCCAAATGTGAGTCATGTTCATAAAAACATTGTGGTTGGCAGTTCACATTCTATGGGGATGAAAGCAGGGCCGGATTAAGGTGGCACGGGGCCCCTGGCTACAGATTGGTCGGGGCCCCGTAATTGACTGCTGCCAATTATGATGATTTTTATAAAATGAGAAAATTAATGCATGAAAAATTGTTTATAGAAAATTATATTTTCCTTTATATTTGATTATATTTTGTTTCAATTTTCATTCTCAACGTCAGGGGCCCCCAGATCCTTGAGAGCCCCTGGCTACAGCCCAGTCATGCCCCCCTTAATCCAGCACTGGAAAATAGGATCAGGGGAACCTTGGCCATAGTTACAAAGGGTGGATATGGAAAACACATAAATACAGCAACACCTCAGCTAGGCACAGATAACTCATACCAAATATTTGAGTCCACACCTTGCCAGGATACAGGGATGTATTGCCCACTGTCGAGTGCGTGGCATGAACATCACTATGTCCTTAAGACAACTCTCTATGGTTATTGTCCACGACTTACTTCACTCATTTATGAATTTCACTAATAAGTTCAGCCTCAATTTATGGAAATGTACAGGTCTTCCTAAGTGTTTCTTTATCATTAAAACACCAACTCATAACTTATTGTATAACATATTTATAATATTTATATTTGTTATAGTCAGTCAGGTCCAGTACACAGTGATGTCTTATAAGACAGGCTTAATGCACTGCGTCTCATACACCTGAAACCCATTACGTATATATAAGTTATACAATTTGTTATAAATATTAATGTAACGACCCTGATCCATGATTCAGACTTGACCACCTCTATTTATCCTAATTAGACTTCCTAATTCTTCCTTAGTGCCTGGCAGCATAGACTGTAGGGAGTGTAGGGCACTGATTCAAAGCCTTTGTGCAAATTACATAGTTGTCTTAAAACCCTTTGTTCAGAGGATGGCATTAATTTTGTAAGCCTCTGGTATGATTCTTATTGAAACCCAATCCTCTTCAAGAAAGATTCCTAGATGGGACAGAGGCAGCTCGGTTTGGCAGAATGCTAAGCACGGCAGTTACCAGTTTCGGGTAAAAGAAAAACGGCAGCAGACTCGAGTAGCCTCGCCGACGTAAATGACCGACTCGATGCAATCTCGGTACAAAATATCATAAAATCCTGTACGTATGTTCAATGTGCGCAGCATCCAAAGTACATTTTCAGACTTCAAACCCTCGAAGCGACCGTAGATAAAAAAAAATTATTAGCGTATCCGAATCTTGGCAGAACAATACAAACAGACTTTTGGGCTGAATACAGTTGACCTGATTACTTTGTTTTGTTGCAGAAGCATAAATATAATGGGTTGAGGAATATTACTCTATATAAAAGCCAGTCTTCATCTCATCCTACAGTTATAGAATGCAACATAATTGATTGTGTGGATTATCTTTTTTTTGCAGCTAAAGATCTGTTCAAAAAGTCTTATAATTGGACACCTTTATAGATCCCCAGTCCACAAGATCAACGCTGATAACAAGCCACGGGACCAGATCATTGAAATGAGTAATGCGTTCAATTGCTTCATCTTTGGTGATCTTAACTTGGCTGTTACTTCCTGGGTGGTCCCCTTTAACTGTAACTCTTACTTATATAGCTACTACTTAACTACTTATATAGCAATTGATCTAATCTGTTCTTCAACGCCTCAACAGTCTTACTACTAACTACCTACTTGTGCTGCAATAGAATTCCAAATATAAAAACTATTGAAGAAAAATTGCTTCGCTTCACGAGATGAAAATAATTTTACTATGATCTCGTATCCACTAAGAGTCGTGCTTGTCCAATTGATGTTCAAATAGTTGTTTGTGTTAACATTGTTGAAGCCCTTGTTTCACAAGCACCAAATCATAGTGGTAACTTTTTTTTGTACCCTCTCCAGCTTGTCTACGTTTTTTCTATTGTAGGACGACCAGAACTGAACGCAATGCAGTAAATCCTCGCTGCTATAATGGATCCAAATATAACGGATGGCCAATGGCTACTGGATTCCTCCCAAATATAACAGATTTATCAGTTATATTCGGGAGAAATCCAGTCGGCTGCCGGCCGTCCGTCACGTGTGAGTGTGCGGGCAGGATCACGTCTGCCCGGCCGGCCGCCTCGCTCTCTCTCTGTTTGAATTCAGTGCTTATCCCGTGCATTTTTCCCTCACTGTTAACTCTCACACCACGTGTGACCTACCTACCTGCCTGCCATCAGAATGGCTTCAAATTCAGCTACCCCTTCTACTTCTTCGGATATAACTGATTATCGGATGACCCTCCCCCCATCCGTCCCTCATAGTGAGGGTTACTGTATTCAAGATGAAGACGCTTGATCGCATTAAAAAATGTAAAAAATGTTCTTTCAGACTTGTACTCTGAAGTCCTTCCTATGAAACTGGTTACTGTGTTGGCGGCATTCTTAACATTTCTGAACAGTGTTTACTGGACTTTGTCGTTACTTACAATAATCCCCAAGTTTTGTTCTTTGTCAATATTGGAAAGCTCACGTCCGTTCATCGAGTAGTTCATTTGATCATTATTACTTTCTATATGCAAAACTTAACACTAATCGGTATTAAATTTCATCTGCCACCTGTTTGCCCTACTAACTAAGCAATCAAGGTCGGATTGCAGTTGCATCATATCGGCATTTGTGATTACTTTGTTGTCTTCATCAGGCAGGTGCAGAGGCCGGGTGTCGGTGCCTCTGTGGAGGGCTTTGTCTGTTATCTAATCTGCCATCTCTGTGCACAACATGACTCTCCTCTATTATCAGCTCTTGCTTCAGTTGCTGTCTTGCTCATTGACAGACCATTACTATACTAACAGTTCGTACCGTTTTATAATCTTTCACATCATTGACGTTTGTAGTCCACATATCCGCTCATATTAACCTTTCATTACAATGCCCATTCGTTAATTACACTTTTATAGTAAGTTATTCCAGTTACTTAATGAAGACTCTTTGAATTGGGAACCATTTATAGTCTTAACTACTTTTTATTTTAATAACCACACTTCTTTTCTTGCTCTCTACAGTATGGTATGGGGGACACAGAGTCTATGAGGGGAAGACAGATGGCCACTGGACGGGCTACACACACACACACACACACACACAACACACACACACACACACCTAAATACTACTACACACAACTACACATGCCTGTCTATGTACTTCTACAGGGGACTGAGGCAGGCATGGAATCCTGTACTTATCTGAGGCCTGAGTTTGTGAAAGTAGAAGTGGAATCTCCATCCAGTCATGATCCTGAATAACAAGGGCACACAAGACTGCCACTGATGCTACAAAGTCCTGATGTCTGAGCAGGAGTGCTTCACGCAACCACAAGGTCATTGCATTACACCAGCCTGTGGTTAGGTCATGGGCACCTCAAGCCCCTGGAGCTTTATCACGGAGATGTCTGAGATTTGAGGTTTATTTTCAAGGGAGAGATATTGCATAACTATAGTATGAACCATGCATTATAATAGCCTAGACCTTTATTATCTTTTTCATGGCGTGGGTGATATATATTTTTTTTGTGGCAACTCCCAGATATTTTCTATCTGTTTTTTGGTGTCGTCTCCACTGTCTTAACAGCCTTGAGTGTGGCCTCGAGCCTAGCAGGTTTAGGGACTCCTGTGTTAACACCTCAGCACTTAACAGATAAATGTTGCAAAGATTTCAAACTGCAAGGAAATCTACAACTTCTTGGTAACATGTGACTATGTATCCTTTTAGTTATAAAGAGGATGGATTTGCGGATTCCACTCTGCCTGATCTTCCAAGAAGGAATCTGTGCCTGCCCAGCAAAGCCCAACCTTGCATGCAGTGTGAGTGGCTGTGCAGCCTAGCGGGTGGCTAGTGATGGCTTTCTCTTAATACAGGACTAGGAGTTAGACTGTCTGTGTCATTTTGAACTCCACATTACACCTCAAGACTGAGTCACTTCCTGCTCCCCACCACTTCTCAACACAAAAAACATGATCACGTACTCACCATGGTATCCTCAGATCTTAAGCATGTTCGGATTTTTCAAGACATTTGCAATTGATCACTACCAGCCTTGTCCCTCCCTGGACGGTTTTCAAACCGACGCAATAGTTATTAGCCGAGAAATTTCTGCACCTCTGATATTAGTTTGAGGTTAGTATAGAGGCAGAATGAAAGTCCATATACTGTATTGCACATAAGAGCTAGACTATCACAATCATGTGGAGACCTTGGCAGATATATCTTTATTGTTTTAAGTAGGAGTAGAAAGGGGAGTATTTGAAGAGGATCAAATTGACAATAAGATAGCAAGCAGCAAGTGTCAGACACTGGCCATAAGTAATAGCTAATGCTCATAAATCCCTTCCGAGCAGGTACTGCAAGGCCAGAGTGTGGCAGCCAGGGTGGTGCTGTGAAGGCTGTGGTGCACCCAACACTGCCCACCTAACATGCAAAGACCAAGCAAAGATTCTTGTGCCAAGGATAATGCCATCAATATGATGACAGTCAGCAGTAATTATAAATAGTAATAATATATAACAATAATAAATAAATAGTTTTTGTTTGACTAACAAGAATTCAAAATGTTCTAACACTAAATTCAAGGCATACCTAGGCGGGATGTTACACAGACGGCAAGTGAAATTATATAAGCACTGAAAAAAGTAAATAAGTAGTCTATATACAAATATACAGTAGTGTAGGAAAAACTTTCACCTTTGTCACCTTAAACATTTCATCGTTGCCACACGTAGGAGTCACACCCGCACGTGTCGTCCGCGTCCACCTTGCCACCTCAAGACCGGGTATTTCTGCCGCCTCTACCGACTGCACTCGGTTGGGGTTGCACGACTAATTATCCACCCACAGTTCATGACAAAAAATTGTCCAATTTAATTTGTCGTGAGCTGTGGCCAGATAGATGAGTCATGCCGCCCCCTAAATGTGAGATCGAGTTGAGGTGGAAGAGATGCGCACCTTGTCTGCAGGTGGCAAGGTGGGCACAGACGCAGGCACGCGGGCTCAACTCCCGCCTGTGGCTATGAAATACTTGTCTTATTTGACTTGATCTAAACATTGAAGTCAATACCACAACACATTCTATGAAGATACAGTGCCAAGTTCAGGAACACTTTAATATTCTTAATGTTATCTACGTTATTCAATGTTCAGAACAATATCAGCATGGTCTTGTTGAGTTGCACTGACAGTTGTACACAATTACTTACCGTATTTTACGGCTTAAGACGCTGCATCTTGGAAGACGCACTCTAATTTTGGAAAGAAATTTCCAAGGAGAAAAAAAAAAAAAGATTTTCTACCGGTAGGCGGTGGTCCAAAGTGTCTTTCTGCTGTTCTGTTCCCATGTTCTTTGGCGTATCGTACAACTTCTAGCTTGTATGCGATAGTATAAGTAAATAATTTTGATGAATTCGCCATGGGTGATAATTTCCAGTACTGAAAAGAGCTTGTGATACGTGTGACAGCCTGGCGGTAAATGATACATCTACACTAGCAGACGATGGTTGGCGCTATCGGCACCATTCTGCCGAGGCGGAACGGCTCCGCCTAAGTACGTATACATCACAGCGTGAGGACAGATTAGTTGATTTGAATGTCTTATGGTATTCAAAATACTTCTAACAGGTTTGTAAGTACTGAGGTTACATCATATAAGAGGCTGACCTGAATAGCTACCTAAGCTAACCTCCTACAACATTCCTCTTGGAAGAGGCACGAGTATTTTTCAGGGTAAAAAGTGTCTTATAAGCCGTAAAATACAGTAACTTTCAGCCAATTCTTATCCCATTAACATTTTACAGCCAATTCCTGCTTTTTAAAGTAGCTAGTAGAAGACATTTCTTAAACCTAATATTCAGGTACCTGCTTTTGACACAATGAGATAATAGCATTTGTTTCATGCATTACTTCACTATAAAGTAGGAAAGCTAGGCGAGGTGCAGAGTGCTCAATCTACTGAGGATCAACATGTGCATCATCTATTACAACTGTGTGAGAGCCAAGGTGAGAGGGAGGATCACTAGCCGTCCTGTGGTGCCCGCTGACGCTGTTGCTGTTTGAGTGTGACTCGCTGTTACTTTGATTTTCAAGAGCCCCATTATGTGTGTCGCTACACCCTGACCCCTCCAGCTCCCTGTCTACGTGAGGCAGGGTCTGGTCGAGGCCTTGGATAGAGAGCACCACAGGCGAGCTAGTGCATGTACTGGGAAGCCTTTCAGAAGTGCCAGAAGGAAGATTGGTGACATCAGGAGTCGTCCAGGTGGAGGGCACGCCCTCAATGGCAAAAGCAGAGTGCCCAGCTATGTCTGGCAGGCTGAGAGAGGATTTGCGCTCTAAATGATAACCCGCAACCCCATTGGGCTTTGGGATGGTGCTCAGTGCCCCGGGGACGCCCGTTACCTGTTTGGAGGGACCGCAGCAAGTGTTGGCCACACAGCCCTCCTTGTCCTTGGAGGGGCAGTCCAGGATGCAGTCCTCCACAGAATCCAGGGAGGCAGAGGCGTCGTCGTCCTCAAACTCAACAAACTCCGGTTGGATGGTGGTGGAGTGGATGCCCTCTTCGTGGAACATCTTTTTGATCTTCTCTGCTAGTACCATGTAGTCCTTCAGATTGCGACACCTGGAAAACAAACAAATGGGTAAAGACATACACCACAGCAACATCCACACACAGGTCACTGGCAGAATTCGGTTTTATTCTAATTTCTTGCTATTAAAATGAACACTATAATCCTGTACATGAAGAGGAAATAGCAGGCTATTTCCAGGCAGGTTAAAGGACCTTGCCAGTGTCAGTGTATTTACTATTATGTTAGACTATCATGTATAGTAAATGAATTAGAGACAACAATGATAGCATATTTCATTATCATGATTAACTTAGTTATTTCATTGCCAGCGGCAGGAATTGAACCCATGTGTCGGCGTCTGTCTCCACCGCGCCACCCGGCCTGAAGGTGCTGAACTAGAGACTTTCTACCCGACTTCACTCGGTGGGGGCGGAATGACATTAATCTTAATCACCGAGTGAGGTCTGCTAGAGGTGGAAGTGGGTAGAAATACTTGTCTATACTTTGGCACCTTCAGGCGGCGAGGTGGGCACAGACGGACGCACTCGGGTTCAATTCCTGCCTTTGGCAATGAAACGCTTCTTATTTGACTTTAAACTTAGTGATCTCAAGCAGCTTTCCTGTGTTTGTATATGTGTGTTCTCAATGGGTCTAGTGACTGTGTATGGCCATGAGCATAGAACAAATTCATCAGAATGAGTAAGGTATATGTACCTCTTGCAGTGTGGGAATAGAAGATAGATAAGAATTTAAATGACCCAATGAAGGTGTAATGCGACAAAAATTAAACATGTGAGCAAGGCACTGTGGGTGGCAGTTCATGCATGACCATTCCTTAAGGGAGATGAAGCCTCCCTGAGGGCCTGGATAGATGACAAGGAGGAGGAGGCTGTGTTCATGTACATGTCTACACACAAACCTGATATGCGCCGAGGCGATGATCCTCTCGCCGGCCAGCTGCCACACGTGGAACTCGTGCACCGCCAACACGCCGTCCACATTGAGCAGCTGCTTCTGGATGCCGTCAACCTACCACGGGAAAGTCCGTCCATGATTTACCCGTGAGCAGGACTAATGTCTTCAAGTATTCAGTTTAACATCAGTCTTGTTGCAAAGGACTTGACTATTTTCACAACCTAGAAAACCTCACCTGAATATGAGTAGGAACTGTCTGGAGCAGGATGAGGGCAGACATTTTGAGGAGGGGCCAGGTGCTGACGGTGATGAGGGACACCAGGCACAGGGAGAGCGCCGGGTCAATGTAGGCCGAGTACTCCCAGTCCGTGAGCCACACCACCAGCGCACTGATGATCACCACCACAGACCCTGCACAGGAGACGGCATACAGAGGGATGAAATATGTCACCCACTTAAGTAATTGTCATGCATGTACTGAGGCTTTTGCAGACGTGTTACACTCTGTTGTGAAATACAGCATCACCAAGACCCTGAACTTCAAAGTAGCCAATGGGTCTGACAAAAATCATGCAATGTCACCCAGGATTATATTTATGAGTTGTGAGTGTAAATGTCATGATAGGCATTAAGAAAAGTGTTACATACTTCTGGACAATTGACATAACTATGGCTGTAAGGCAACTGCAGGAATAGATGGAAGCGAGTCGAGAAGAGACTACCCGAGATATACCCGAGCACACCACCACCGCGCACCCCTGTGGTACTCACCCATGGCGTCAGACAGCACGTGTAGGAACACTCCCCGCATGTTCAGCTGGGTGGCACTCGCCTTCTCTGCCTTCTGTGTGCCCTCCATGATGCTGGGCGGTGGCGGGGTGAAGCGTCGTCATTCTCATTGTCGTCTGTGGCCACCAGTGTGTTGATGGTGGACAGCTTGTTTTCATGGGAGTGGCCGTGAGCCCCGTGGCTGTGGCCGTGGCCGTGCTCTGAAAGGGGCGAGGCGGGCAGCTCAGCATGGGTGGGAGGATTACCGTAGGATATGCTACTAGAGGCACAAAATCACTGTTGACAACCAAATATTGAAAAGTCAAAAACTAGAGTCTCTGATGCCATCCCCTCCCTATAAAGACTGTCAAGGAAACAGTGCAGGAACAGTTTTGCACCAAGTATGTTTCCTTGACAATTTTTTTTATGGGGTGGGGAAGGAATCAGAAATCTTAGTTTAGGTCCCCGACAGAGCTAGTGCACGGCCTAGCTTAGTGCACTAGCTCTGTCAGGGACCCAAAAATAGGCTTTTCATACTTCAAAGCCGTCATTTTAGGTCCCCTTAGAGCTAGTGCACTAAGCTAGGCCGTGCACTAGCTCTGTCAGGGACCCAAAAATAGGCTTTTCATACTTCAAAGCCGTCAGTTTGGCTGTGCTATTTTTGGTTTTCAACAGTGATTTTGTGCCTCAAGTAGCATTTTATAACTATCTAGAACTTGCTTGCAAATATAACGGCAAGATTTCTGATATTACATGACTAGTCTTGGCTTACAATAACGTGTCCCAAGGCAGGACAAGATTGAAATAATACTTGACAGGGAGAGAAAAGTGACATAAACACTTCAGCCTCACTCACCATGGAAGAGCACTAGGCCTACAAGATTAATGATGAGGCCTATGACCCCCACTATCAAGATCATCTGTGGGCTGTGCAGCTCTTCCGTCTCGTATAACCTGAAGGAAATATAGAAGAGAAAATTAAGTCATGCAAATCATATCAGGTAAAAACACAATAACTACATACAACAAATATGAACTTCAATTTTGGCACTGAAGATGCATTAGATATTCCAACCTGTACGGAGTTATGATCAAATACATTCTTTTTAACAATACAAAATAAGTATCGATCCCAAGTGCAATAGCCAAGGGAAGTGTTGACGAGATTGTTTACTATAAGATTGTTAACTATTGTAAGGAGATTAAGTTGAAGAGGACCTAGGAAGGGATACGAAGCGTCAAAGGTCACAAGATGATGATGAAAATGACTACCTGTTGTATTTCACTTTACTTTTATTGTTCATTCCTTTTTTCATTAAATTCATTCCTTTTTTCATTCAATTCATTCCTTTTTCCATTCAATTCATTCCTTTTTTCATTCAATTCATTACTTTTTTCATTCAATTAATTCCTTTTTTCATTCAATTCATTCCTTTTTTCATTCAATTCATTCCTTTTTTCATTCCATTCATTCCTTTTTTCATTCAATTCATTACTTTTTTCATTCAATTCATTCCTTTTTTCATTCAATTCATTCCTTTTTTCATTCAATTCATTCCTTTTTTCATTCAATTCATTCCTTTTTTCATTCAATCATTACTTTTTTCATTCAATTCATTACTTTTTTCATTAAATTCATTACTTTTTTCATTCAATTCATTACTTTTTTCATTCAATTCATTACTTTTGTTCATTACTTTTTTCATTCAATTCATTACTTTTTTCATTCAATTAATTACTTTTTTCATTCAAATCATTACTTTTTTCATTCAATTCATTACTTTTTTCATTCAAATCATTACTTTTTTCATTCAATTCATTACTTTTTTCATTCAATTCATTACTTTTTTCATTCAATTCAATACTTTTTTCATTCAATTCATTCCTTTTTTCATTCAATTCATTACTTTTTTCATTCAAATAATTACTTTTTTCATTCAAATCATTACTTTTTTCATTCAAATCATTACTTTTTTCATTCAAATCATTACTTTTTTCATTCAATTCATTACTTTTTTCATTCAATTCATTACTTTTTTCATTCAATTCATTACTTTTTTCATTCAAATCATTACTTTTTTCATTCAAATCATTACTTTTTTCATTCAAATCATTACTTTTTTCATTCAATTCATTACTTTTTTCATTCAACATTACTTTTTTCATTCAATTCATTACTTTTATTCATTACTTTTTTCATTCCATTCATTACTTTAGAGACAGTTGCTCACCTTTTCAGCGACTCCACGAATATGGAGAAGCAGAGCGCCAGCAGGAAGACGCTGTTGACGAGGGCGCCCAACACCTCGGCGCGGGCCCAACCAAAGGTGTTTTTACTCCACTTCTTGGGCGACATCTGAAGGCAAGGACAGGTTAGGTTAGGTTAGGTTAGAGCGTTGGAGACAAGAGAGAGGGCAAGGCAAGAGACTAAAACTTCTACCATGAGAACATACTACAAATAGACACAGTTGACAGCTTCATCCCCTTAACTAGCAAGACTTAACACAAACACAGAGACTGACAGCACAGACACACACTGACGTAGCACAACACACACACACACACACACACACACACACACACACACACACACACACACACACACACACACACACACACACACACGCACGCAAGCATATGTAACCTTTACCATGAGAACATACATACAGTTGACAGCTTCTTCTCCTTAGCCAACAAGACTCAACCACACACACACACACACACACACACTGACAACACAACACTCCTCACCTTGACACTGAGGAAGGCTATCATGAGTGCCAACACGTCACTCAGCATGTGGAAGCTATCAGCCACCAGCGCCATGGAGTTGGTGATGTAGCCCACCACCAGCTCCACCAGGAAGAAGCTGGTGGTCATGGCGAACATGGTGAGGAGGCGACATTTCTTCCCGGTGTAACGACCCATCTTGTGAAGGGTGTGAATTAACAACGCGGGGAAGCTGGACTAGAATCTAATCTCTGCTATCTTCGTTATCTTCACTTTTTTTCTAACTTCCTATGGGTTTCTTTCTTTAAATAATGTCTTTTTTTTCTTCGGTATCTTCAATGTATTTTTTTTCTCTTCCTCTGTTTTTTCTTTCCTTGTCTAATGTTCGTTTTTTTTTCTTCGTTATCTTTTTTTTTTTCTAACTTCCTTCGTGTATGTCTTTTTTTTTTTTTTCTTCCCTTTTTATCTAACTTTGTGTCTTTTTTTCTTCGTTATCTTCACTATTTTTTTCTAACTTCCTTTGAGTATGTCTTTTTTTTATCTTCTTTTTCTAACTTCCTTTGTGTATATCTTTTTTTATCTTCTTTTTTCTAACTTCCTTTGAGTGGGTCTTTTTCTTCACTATTCTTTCTAACTTCCTTTGTGTTCCTTCCCTTCTAGATTACCGCTACCGTTATCTCATCTCTTCATTTCTCGCTAAGATACTTCACAAAACACGTACATTGCCTTTGGACCTGAATACAATGACAACTTTCGTCTTTTGTACTATACTATGTGGCACTATTTTTCTTGTTCATTGTACAAACACGTGTCTCCATACTCTATTAATAACGTAGCTTTTTCTTTTTTTTTTTACTTTTAGGCCTATCTCATCCGTTTCTGCTCTTTTGGTTTGCTTGTAGGTTTTTTATAGGCTGGCTTTATCTTAACCTACTCTTCGTTTAGGCTTAATTGACTATCTCTTCCGTTTCTGTTCTTTCGTGGGGTTCGTTTTATATAGGCTGGCTTGATCTATTTTGCTTTTCCATTAGCCTATCTCCGTTTTGAAGGCTGGTCTTGCTATCTTCTGGTCACTTGTGTCTTCCCTTCACCGTGTTTTCTGTCCCTACTCAAGCAATGGTCCCCCTGTGAATAAAAAAATATATGTTAAGAAAATAAATGTGTTAAAAGGTTACATGTCTTCATACATACACATAAAACATACTTCATAGCAAACTCAGCTAAAAGAATGATAAGCAATACAGGTTATAAGTTTTCATACATACACATCAAACATAGTACATAGCACTCAGATAGAAGTAGACCTTCAAAACCAAAGGCCACACGACTAGAAATAACAGGATGGAGGCATAATTTTCCCTCTTCTGGGCACTTAAGGATAGTTACGTTTAGCAGTAGTCACCGTTCACACACACACACACACACACACACACACACACACACACATACCGTTCACACACACACACACACACACACATAATATTATACACACACACACAGTTCACACACACATACACACACACACCGTTCACAAACACATACACACACCGTTCACACACAGTTCACACACACACACACACACACACACACACCGTTCACACACAGTTCACACACACACATACACACACACACAGTTCACACACCGTTCACACACATAATTTAGAACGTACAAACTTAATCTGGTTCACACCTTAACAAGTCTGCACACTTTTTCGTTGACGTACAAAGAGGACAGATAGATGGATGGACGGGTGTGCGGGGAAAGCTTAGCGAAATGAAGCGAATCACAGCCAGTCACTTGTCACAGGCAGCGGTGGTGGTGGTGGTGTGTCGCGCTGTCCACTAAGGAACATTATGATTCACAAGGACAAGGCGACCAGTTTATATGCACTAGCCAGTAGCCACCCCCCTCCACCACCACCACCACAACCACCGTCAAGGCAGCCTGTTTCACCCGACACACACACACACACACACACGGTACACACACACTGCACATGGCACTCAACTTTGTAACAACTGCACCTAAACGAGGACATTTTACGTACTCTATTATTATCATTATTATTAGTTGTAGTATTAACAGGACACATTGCTAGTGAGTGTTCAAATAATGACTAGAACACATACGTACACACACACAGAGAGAGAGAGAGAGAGAGAGAGAGAGAGAGAGAGAGAGAGAGAGAGAGAGAGAGAGAGAGAGAGATGAGAGAGAGGGGGTATTCAGACAGACATACAATAAAATAAAGAGAGAAGGGAAGGAATAAGGACAAATATTGGATCCTACAATGTGAGAGAGAGAGAGAGAGAGAGAGAGAGAGAGAGAGAGAGAGATATGATGGTGCTACTCTCATCCAGTCTAGCCTTCACAGGATGATGACAGTGTAGTGATGTGGTGGTGGTGGTGATAACAGCAGACAATCTCGGGTCATAAACTCATAATCGTGCGTATCTACTATCACCACAATCACCTTTGCGGGGGGGGGAGGGGGGGGGAAGGTTTTTGACTTCATAGATAGCTTAGATTGCTCTCTCTCTCTCTCTCTCTCTCTCTTCTCTCTCTCTCTCTCTCTCTCTCTCTCTCTCTCTCTCTCTCTCTCTCTCTCTCTCTCTCTCTCTCTCTCTCTATTTGTTTCTACGTTTTTTTCTGATCTTTTTCTTTTTATTTGCCACAAATTTCTCTCTCTCTCTCTCTCTCTCTCCTCTCTCTCTCTCTCTCTCTCTCTCTCTCTCTCTCTCTCTCTCTCTCTCTCTCTCCCATAAACCTAAATAACATTATCTTTTCTACCTTACATTCTACGTTAACATTCTACCTTTTAATAATTAATGGATTCCCTCAAGGTGTGCAGGTGGGGTGCTATATAGAAGTGAAGGATACAGGAAGGATACCCTATAGGATACCCGCCCCGCCCCGCCCGCCCCGCCCTCCACCCTGCCCCCTCACCCACTTGTCACCCACGTCACGTCTTTTAAAAACAAGTCGCGAGAAAAATTAAGTTACTTTCACCGACTTTTCTCCCTTCCCTAAACATGGCAACCGGAAGTATAGTTTTGTTTCCTCTTCCTATACAACAACTACTACTACTACTACTTCCTCTATAACTACATCTCCTACTTCCTCTATAACTACTTCTACTACTTCCTCTACTTCCTCTATAACTACATCTCCTACTTCCTCTACTTCCTCTATAACTACATCTCCTACTTCCTCTACTTCCTCTATAACTACTTCTACTACTTCCTCTATAACTACATCTCCTACTTCCTCTACTTCCTCTATAACTACTTCTACTACCTTTTCTACTTCCTCTCTCTGCATACTAGTTCACGGGCAGATCATTAATTTGTATCAACCTGACTTTTTAGCCTTGCGGATTAAAAGAAGACATTTATCATTATGCCGGTGACCTTAATTAGACATAAACACACTATTAGGAGACAGGAGGAGGAGGAGGAGGAGGAGGAGGAGGAGGAGGAGGAGGAGGAGGAGGAGGAGAGGGAGGGAGGAGGAGGGAGGGAGGGAGGGAGGGAGGGAGGGAGGGAGGGAGGAGTGCTTCGTGTCAATAATGGTAATATTGACATAGTTAGATAATTTATGTGTCTATTTATCTACTTGTTTATTTAATTAATTCATCGCGGTTGGGATTAGTGTGTGTGTGTGTGTGTGTGTGTGTGTGTGTGTGTGTGTGTGTGTGTGTGTGTGTGTGTGTGTGTGTGTGTGTGTGTGTGTGTGTGTGTGTGTGTGTGTGTGTGTGTGTGTGTGATTATCATAATATTTCCTTTCCTTTACAAGGTTGGTATGACAACAACCAGTGCTGGGCACGCGATCCAAAAATAGGTGGTCCACTATCGCTATTCCGCGATCGAAAAGTTGGCGTTCCGCGATCGCGATTCCGCGATTGCGGAATATTTATTTAAGTTTGAATCAAAATTCCGCGATCGTTTATTCCGCGATCGGTAATCGCTAGCGAAGTTTTTCTTCGAAGAAATAAAGCATTAAGCCATTATAGCCCATTAAGTAATAACTGTTTTACTGATTATAATAACTGTAAATAAAATTTTGGATCGTGGACTAAAAATCGCGGAATTAAAGGAAAAAAAAAATTCCGCGATCACGATCGCAATCGCGGAATTAATTCAAATTTAATAAAAATTCCGCGATCGATTTTTGGTAGTCCGCGATCGCGGAATCGCGGACTATAATTCCGCGACGCCCAGCACTGACAACAACATATCAATCGTCCCCCTTGACCAACAGAACAACGCATTCGAATCTGGCAGCTATTCGACAACCCAAGGAGACAATAAAATCATATTAAACTATTTTTCATAGTCAGCATGTTATTTTTTTCTCCTTCCTTCCTTCCGTCACCACAGCGCCCCGCCACCACAAGGCCAAGGCTGCCAAGGCCCCTCGTGCCCCCTATACTATAGCCTGTTAAGAGTCACGGTCGGGGAGTATCATGTCTTTTTATCGTGTCTATCTCCCTCCTCATTTTAATTAAGTACGTACATGTCACTTTATTTTGATAGTGTTTGTTATTGTCTAGTTCGTGTTACTTTCTATTTGTATGTGGATGTTTTAGGATGAGAAAGAGAGAGAGAGAGAGAGAGAGAGAGAGAGAGAGAGAGAGAGAGAGAGAGAGAGAGAGAGAGAGAGAGAGAGAGAGAGAGAGAGAGAGAGAGAGAGAGAGAGAGAGAGAGAGAGGATACCTCCCTCTGTAACTGTTATCGTCACGGGAACCCTCAGCATTTTGGTGTCTTGGGAAGCCTTTACTGTGCTCTCGTGTGTACGTACATACATACATACGTCACGTGCTGCCAGACACACACACACACACACACACACACACACACACACACACACACACACACACACACACACACACACACACACACACACACACACACACACACACAGAAAAAAAAAGATAAGAATAAAAAATAGAATACAGTAATAAGTAAAAAATATAATACACACACACACACACACACACACACACACACACACACACACGCATACACACACACAGTGGCGTAGCTAAGGGAAGAGACTTTCCTCCCCCCTATGAGAATTCGGTGCCCCCCCCCCCCACTGGCCATGGCTGCCGTATTCTGTCTAATGCTTTAACACCCACCACTGATCTGTTCTCATATGCCCTTACACACTTCTATGTGGCCTCAGAGTGACCCTGAGCTCCGCTTCCCTAGTGCCCCCCATGGATAGCCACGCCAGTACTACCATTAGCTGACTGAGCTACGCCACTGCCGACACACACAGATATACAGTCATGCATATATGCATATATACACACACAGAGGGACGGATGGACGGATGGACGTGTGTGTGTGTGTGTGTGTGTGTGTGTGTGTGTGTGTGTGTGTGTGTGTGTGCGTGCGTGCGTGCGTGCGTGCGTGCGTGCGTGCGTGC
>JACEEZ010012136.1:112500-117500 GCA_016584305.1 Chionoecetes opilio | reverse complement strand
ATTATACAACCCCTTCACCCCTTCACCCTTCACCCCTTCACCCCTTCACCCCTTCACCCTTTACCCCTTCACGCCCAGATCTTTCCTTGGCTATAAAAAATCGTCTGTTGTTAGTCATCAAATTACGACAAGTAACTTAACTCCTTGAGACCCAGAACGTAATTTTCATTGTAATTTGACTACCATAAACACGATTTTTAGTGACTATAAGCAATGTTTTAATAGATATGACCTGTTTAGTATCCTTGTCCACTAGTTTATTTGGTGTATTCAGTCACTTTTCGTAATTTTATGGCTGACAACAGACGATTTTATATAGCAAAGGAAAGATCTGGGCGTGAAGGGGCTAATATACCAAATTATTTAGTCGACAAGGATACTAAACAGGTCACATCTATTAAATATTGCTTATAATCACTAGAAAGCGTCTAATGGTACCCAAATTACAATGGAAATTACGTTCTGGGTCTCAAAGGGTTATAAAAAAAAAAAAAAAAAAAAAAAAAAAAATATCTATTACATTCCCCTTTCCCCCACAAACAAAATGTAATATATAAAAACAACAACATTTACTATAGTCATATTTACCTCGCTTTTTCAACATGACATTTATCTCACTCATTTTTTTCCTAGAAGCGTATCGTTCTACGTAAAATGTTGGTTCTTTTCCTACTTGCGTCCTAGTTACTTATACACTACTACTTGGCTTCCTTCTGTCGTCATAGCTATTTATATACTACTACTTAGCTTCCTTCTGTCGCCATAGCTACTTATATACTACTACTTAGCTTCCTTCTTTTCTTATGTTCTTACTTATACAGTTAACCCCTTGAGGCCCAGAACGTAATTTCAATTGTAATTTGGGTACCATTAGACGATTTTTAGTTAATATAAGCAATATTTTATAGCTATGACCTGTTTAGTACCCTTGTCTACTAACTAATTTGGCATATTTAGTTACTTTTCGTAATTTTATGGCTAACAACAGACGATTTTTTATAGCCAAGGAAAGATCTGGGCGTGAAGTGGTTGAGGCTGGTTCACACTAGAGTCCAGCGGTCGGCAACCTGCGGCTCTTTCAAGAGACCTGTGCAGCTCCTGCCACGTATACTTGAAAATGTCCAAATTATATTAAAAAATAAATAAAAATACTGACATAGTTAGCCGCAGTACAATAGTGTATGAGACCCAGGTTATAGGTCTCTAGGAAAATATTGGGATGAATTCTTGTATTTATTATTATCATCATTGTTATTATTATTATTATTATTACTATTATTATTATTATCATTATTATTATTATTATTATTATTACTATTATTATTATTATCATTATTATTATTATTATTATTATTACTATTATTATTATTATCATTATTATTATTATTATTACTATTATTATTATTATCATTATTATTATTATTATTATTATTACTATTATTATTATTATCATTATTATTATTATTATTATTACTATTATTATTATTATTATTATTATTATTACTATTATTATTATTATTATCATTATTATTATTATTATTATTATTATCATTATTATTATTATCATTATTATTATTGAAATGTATTTGATGATCTTGTCTGTGGGTATATTCAACTCCCTTATGGTATTATGGAGAAGGAACATTTTATTGCTTCGTAATTTCCATTCATAATGTACACTGTGGCTCCATCAGCCCTGCATTTCTGCCAAGTTTGAAGAAACTGGTTCTTCTCGAATTCTGGGTTGCCGACCTCTGCACTAGACAAATAGCTGAACATTTTTTATAGCCAAGGAAAGATCTGGGCGTGAAGGGGTTACAAATACTACAGTCTAGTAAGGAGATAAAGTAAATCACATCGCCAATTGTAGAGTTGGAAAAATAATCGTCATTTCTTTTTCTCTTTATATGGTTGATAAATTTCATATTCTATTTTTTTTTATACCACAAAGGACTGGGAAAAAAAAAAAAAAAAAAAAAAAAAAAAAAAAAAAAAAAACCACTTAGTTGCCAGTTCGTTATTGTTGCTATGTTAGTTCTTCGCTTTTCCTATAATAATAATAATAATAATAATAATAAAAATAATAATAATAATAATATATCTTTATCATAATTATCATTCATTGTCATAGTCATTATCATTTATGGATGTTTCTAGCTCCTCATTCTATCATTATCATTATTATTTCTACTTATTATTATTTATTACTACTATTACTACTACTACTATTTTTTTTCTTGACGTTGGAGCCTAAAACGCCTGTAGGGTATTTATTATCTTCCTTATCTATTGCTGCGTTCCAACCTCTTCTATTTCTTTATCTTCCTAATCATCATCATCATCATTATCATCACAACTTTATGCGGCTCGATATTTTTTTCATTATTGTTATCATTTATTCTTGTTCTTTAATTCTTATTCATCAATTATTCATGTTCTGTAATTCTTATTCATCAATTATTCATGTTCTGTAATTCTTATTCATCAATTATTCTTGTTCTGTAATTCTTATTCATCAATTATTCATGTTCTGTAATTCTTATTCATCAATTATTCATGTTCTGTAATTCTTATTCATCAATTATTCATGTTCTGTAATTCTTATTCATCAATTATATTATTCATGTTCTTTCATTCTTATTCATCAATTATTCATGTTCTGTAATTCTTATTCATCAATTATTCATGTTCTGTAATTCTTATTCATCAATTATTCATGTTCTGTAATTCTTATTCATCAATTATTCTTGTTCTGTAATTCTTATTCATCAATTATTCTTGTTCTGTAATTCTTATTCATCAATTATTCATGTTCTGTAATTCTTATTCATCAATTATTCTTGTTCTGTAATTCTTATTCATCAATTATTCTTGTTCTGTAATTCTTATTCATCAATTATTCTTGTTCTGTAATTCTTATTCATCAATTATTCTTGTTCTGTAATTCTTATTCATCAATTATTCATGTTCTGTAATTCTTATTCATCAATTATTCTTGTTCTGTAATTCTTATTCATCAATTATTCTTGTTCTGTAATTCTTATTCATCAATTATTCATGTTCTGTAATTCTTATTCATCAATTATTCTTGTTCTGTAATTCTTATTCATCAATTATTCTTGTTCTGTAATTCTTATTCATCAATTATTCATGTTCTGTAATTCTTATTCATCAATTATTCTTGTTCTGTAATTCTTATTCATCAATTATTCTTGTTCTGTAATTCTTATTCATCAATTATTCTTGTTCTGTAATTCTTATTCATCAATTATTCATGTTCTGTAATTCTTATTCATCAATCAATTATTATTCTTTCATCAATTATTGTTGCTCCCACTAATCTTCACTCACCATCATCACCATCACCATCACTATCGCTGTTCCTATCTTCTGTTTCTTCATTCACATCTTTATCACTATAGTCTATTTTTTTTAACAAGGTGAAAATTCCGTTCTATCTTAAGGTCTCATACTTAAAATGATGCCTGTGTTTACCTGATAATAGGGTTAACTATGATAAAATACAACTGTAAATAAGAAGAACTGTAGTATTCCCTTCTGGCATCAAATATCAGTCAGTAAGCAGCAAGGGGGCAGAATTTTGGCCTTGTTAAAAAAAATAGACTATAGTATCTGCTATTCCAATCTTATAAATTTATATATTGCTTTTTTTAAGTTATTCTTTGTTAGGGAACGTAAATAAGTGCTAATTTACGTAAACAAAAAAATATCTTCCTTTATCATTTTTCTACGTTGGTTTCGGTAATGTTAAGGCTGTCACTAATTCTTTCTTTTACTGCTTTCTATTTTTGTCCTTTTTGCACCGCCTTCGTTCTCGCTAATTCGGTACATTTGTTACGTAAAATTGGTTCATTAAGATCATAACTCTGGCTGTTTACGTGTTATGAAAAACTAACACGATATTCAAAGGTGGGCACCAAACCGTTAATCCGTTAATCGTTAATTAACGAAGTTAACATTTTCGTTAACGATTTAACTTTTAAGTGAACTTTGGAAATCATTATCGGACTAATTAACTTCCGTTACATTTAACTTCCGTTAACTCAAGTCCGCTAACCCAAAAATTTTATTCCACACAGCCCTCCCCTCCAGTGGTGCAGTGGAGCGTTTGTTCTCTATGGGCCAGGACACCTTGAGGGCCAAGAGATCCTCCCTGTCTGATGAAAACTTTGACATGCTACTCTTCATGAAGGGCAACAAGCATCTCAGGAACAAAATGCAGAACGAGAAGAAGAGCAAAAATTTAATTATGTATATATCGTGTTTTTTATTTTATTTTTCTTATTTCTTTCGGCCACTTTATCAATATTTTTTAAAGTTTAATACTAATATTGTGTTTCATTTAAGGTTTTTTTTCACCCTTTTCTGGCTGTAAAAGCCTTTAAAAACCTAAAACAGGGCCAAAACTATGTAATCAGCCTTTTTTAGGTTTTTTTAAAAGTTAAAACTATAAAATCTGCCTTTTTTTTTTTTTTTTACTCTAAAGCAAAAAAAAACTATAGTTTTTGGGTTCTAAACCCCTTAAAAAAACCCATAAAGGCTGATTTTATAGTTTAGGCACTTTTCAAAGGTGTTTTTAGGTGGTTTTAGAGCAAACAGATTTTTTTTTTTTTCTAGAATAAAAATTAACGTTAGGTAACGGTTTATCCATAACTTCCGTTACATTTTTAAAGAATTAACTGATTAACGGTTATCGAAGTTAATTTTTTGGATAACGGATTAACGGTTAACGAAGTTAACTTTTTGATTAACGGCGCCCACCACTGATGATATTAACCTACAACTGTATTCATTATGTGTAACCTCTCTCTCTCTCTCTCTCTCTCTCTCTCTCTCTCGGCGCCTCTGTCAGTGTTATTGTCAGCAAAAACAAATAACTCGCCCTCTAAATCGTGTATAAACATTCCAACTTGTAAACTATCGTCCAAGTTCTTATCGACAACATGGAAGTGATAAAGATCATTGCATTATCCTGACAC
>JACEEZ010012136.1:100000-107500 GCA_016584305.1 Chionoecetes opilio | reverse complement strand
CTGGAGAGTTTGTGTCATTTTGTGTCTTCATCTGTGTCATAGTATGGATAAATGAACAAATTACAAAAATAAAACCGAGTGGCGACGTTGGTAACGGGGTACACTAAGATCGCCATCTAGTGTTTATGTTCTGAGTGTCCTCCCGCCGTCGTCGTCGCCCGAAAAAAAACGAGTAGGAAAATTTGAAACCGTCTATACTTGCATATACAAAGCCTAAAACAACGCTGAAACAGGGTAGATTATACAGACATTATATAAACTACTGTGTATCATCTTCAGTGGCAGATACAAATCAGTAGTGATACTATAATTCGTAATATATGGCGGCTGGCGACATCAGTGCAGGTGGCGACTAAAGTGTTATCTACGGTAGTAGTAGTGTAGTAGTAGTAGTAGTAGTAGTAGTAGTAGTAGTAGTAGTAGTAGTAGTAGTAGTAGTAGTAGTAGTAGTAGTAGCAGTAATAACATCTCTACACACTCACAAACACACACATACACAAAAAACAAGTCAATTCACCACATCACGGATCTTATCACAAAAAATAGATTATCCTAAAGAAACCCTTGAAAACCTTTGATATATAGCCCTTCGTATCCATCCTTTCACGCCACTCCCTTCCCTTCATAGGCTAACAAGTGGGTGCCTCTTGCCCTCTGCCAGCCCTCTTGCCCTTCCCTGGCTTGTCATTGGTGGGTTTATAAGCTCGGCCCCTTCTCTCCTTATCCATGAATCTGATTGGCTGTTACTAGGTGCGTGGGGGTGTGGCTTATTTGTCAAGTTAGAGTGAAGGAGAGAATGAGAGTGAGACAGAGAGTGAGAGACAGATAGTGAGAGACAGAGACAGAGAGAGAGATAGTGAGAGATAGTGAGAGACAGACAGACAGAGAGAGAGAGAGAGAGAGAGAGACAGTGAGAGAGAGATAGCGAGAGATAGTGAGAGAGAGTAACGTTACCAAGGGAACACACTCAAACTCTTTCTTTCCATCTCACCTCTCTCTCTCTCTCTCTCTCTCTCTCTCTCTCTCTCTCTCTCTCTCTCTCTCTCTCTCTCTCTCTCTCTCAAAGCTTTACAACACGACCTTCACTTGCCTTCAAAAAGATTTTGTTTTCGAGAAAAAAATTAATTCTTCCATGTATCAGGTTATGCCATCGCCTTGAATGGTGTGTGGTGTGTGTGTGTGTGTGTGTGTGTGTGTGTGTGGTGTGTGTGTGTGTGTGTGTGTGTGTGTGTGTGTGTGTGTGGTGTGTGTGTGTGTGTGTGTGTGTGTGTGTGTGTGTGGTGTGTGTGTGTGTGTGTGTGTGTGTGTGTGTGTGTGTGTGTGTGTGTGTGTGTGTGTGTGTGTGTGTGTGTGTGTGTGTGTGTGTGTGTGTGTGTGTGTGTGTGTGTGTGTGTGTGTGTGTGTGTGTGTGTGTGTGTGTGTGTGTGTGTGTGTGTGTGTGTGTGTGTGTGTGTGTGTGCGCATGCCTTACATACAGGGCAGGGTAGGAGAGGAGGAGGAAAGGGATGAGAAATACATTAATTAAATAAAAGATGAAAGGCAGAGGAAAAAATTGCTGGTTCGTATGAGAGAGAGAGAGAGAGAGAGAGAGAGAGAGAGAGAGAGAGAGAGAGAGAGAGAGAGAGAGAGAGAGAGAGAGAGAGAGAGAGAGAGAACTGGCTGAGGTCCAAATGAACTTCTTCCAAAAATCCATCCTTCAATATATCCTCTTTTCCTTTTAACACAGCTACTTTCCATCCTTCAACATATATATTTTTCCCCCACTTTCCTAATATCTAGTAATAGGGGTAATACTACTAATAATCTATCTAGTAATTGGGGTAATACTACTAATAATCTATCTAGTAATTGGGGTAATACTACTAATAATCTTTCTAATAATACCTTTAAGCTGTTATCTCTGTCCATTAAAAAAATACCTTCCTTTCTTATCCCCTTCCCCTTTGAAATTGGTCCTATTGCTATACCTTCCTTCTTACGTATCAGACATTTCCTTGATCTCGCACTTTTAAATGTTGGTCCCTATTTTTCTCTTTTAAATGTGTCCCTATTTTTCTCTCCCTTTTAAGTGTTGGTCCCTATTTTTCTCTCCCTTTTAAGTGTTAGTCCCTATTTTTCTCCCTTTTAAATGTTGGTCCCTATTTTTCTCTTTTAAATGTGTCCCTATTTTTCTCTTTTAATTATGTCCCTAATTTTCTCTTTTAAATATGTCCCTATTTTTCTCTTTTAAATATGTCCCTATTTTTCTCTTTTTAAATATGTCCCTATATTTCTCTTTTAAATATGTCCCTATTTTTCTCTTTTAAATATATCCCTATTTTTCTCTTTTAAATATGTCCCTATTTTTCTCTTTTAAATGTCCCTACTTTTCTCTTTTAAATATGTCCCTATTTTTCTCTTTTAAATATGTCCCTATTTTTCTCTTTTAAATATGTCCCTATATTCCTTTTTTAAATATGTCCCTATTTTTCTCTTTTAAATGTCCCTATTTTTCTCTTTTAAATATGTCCCTATTTTTCTCTTTTAAATGTCCCTATTTTTCTCTTTTAAATATGTCCCTATTTTTCTCTTTTAAATATGTCCCTATTTTTCTTTTAAATATGTCCCTATTTTTCTCTTTTAAACATGTCCCTATTTTTCTCTCCCTTTTAAGTGTTAGTCCCTATTTTTCTCTCCCTTTTACATGTTGGACACTCCCTATTTCTCTCTTTTAAGTCCATTAATGACACCTTCCTATCCTGCAGGACCCCCTCCATCCTACCTTGAATAACACATCCCATTATTTGCCATTTTTTTCTTGAAGACCTGCATCCCCATCTTCCCCTTATTATCTTAAGGGGGCCTCTGGGGGTCCCTTATTTGTTGATGGCTTTCAATGTAACTTGCAGGGAATCTTCTTTATATTCTTATAAATGTACAGCAAAAGTATCAGCCAATTTCTGAGAACTCATAATTATTATTATTTTTATTTTTTTTGCCTTTTTGGGCGTCTATTCAATGGAACACATCTCTGATACCAACGCTCCAAATTTGATGAAAGTTGGTGAGTTTAATATTTATCATACATGCACAAAAACGATATAGACAGATTTAACATAAACTTTTCATGTCTGACGCTATAAGTTTTTTTTTTTTAAATGCATTTTTTTTTAAACGGGACAGAAATCCAAAAGTGGCGACTATCAACCTGGATCTTTCTAGGCCGTCCTGGCAACAGTGCGTGTGGGCTGCTCCTAAATGATACCCTAGTCCAGGGGCGTGTTTAGGAACCAGACCATTGGGGACCTAGCCAGCCAAAGACTACCTGCCTAGAGATCTTTAGATTTTTACCGGATAATTTTCAATATATTCAAGAGCATAAGGAATAGATGACTTGTGAATATAGAATAATGCACGAACATATAGAATAGCACGTGCCCCCCTCTGGCCATGGCTGCCGTGTTCTGTACAATGCTCAAATGCCCACCACTGATCTGATCTTAGAATATACCCTTCTATGTGGCATCAGAGTGGCCCCTGAGCCCCGCTTGCCTAGTGCCCCCCCCCCCCCCCCCCTTTGATAGATACCTAGCCACGCCACTGCTAACAGAGCAATCCAGTCTTTTAACCACCCACAAAATACGTAGCAAAAAAAAAAAGATGATATCCTACCCAAGATAAAGAGACAGAAGGTAACGTCACCTCCCCGGGGCGTCGAGGCAAAATCAGTCCTTTGTGCGCATGACGTCAATGGGTATCGCGCCAACGGCGCCACCGTTCAAATACTTTATGGCCTCATCACCGACCCGACACCTGACACGCCTGACACCTCCCACCATCTCTCTCTCATCTCGTAAGCCACCCATATTCTTTACCTTGATCAGTATTGTGTACTCGAGAGAGAGCGAGAGAGAGAGTTCTAGCTAGCACACAAGCTGGGGACGAGACCCTTTGCTTGTGCCGCTGTTGCCGCTTAGCAGGACAAACAAAGTTAATTTCCCACCTGACATGCAAGGCCATGCCTTATTTTCGTATGTTCTTATGTTCTTATGTTCATACCTCCTCCCTTCCCTTACCTTCTCCTCCTCCTACCCCTTCCCCTACCTCCTCCTCCTCCTCCTCCTCCATCTTCTCTTTCACTCTCACCCTCCTCCTCGCCCTCTTAATTCTTATTGACGTCACTTCCCCCAGCGCGGCAAAAGGGAGGTGACGTTACCTTCTGTCTCTTTATCTTGATCCTACCCACAATCCTCTACGACGCTGTTAATGAATTCGAAGCACTATCGACCTCTATCATTATAAGCTTTAAAATAAGTACTACAAAACTAAACCAACACTATTACTAACACCTACGATTTAGATAACGTTACAAGTCAAGAATTATTGGTCAAAGGTCAACAGGTAAGGGCGTGGGGATGAAATAAGGGAAAGGTTTAGTGTTTCGAAGCAGTGTGGAGTTCCTTGAGTAATCTGGTACGAGCGACAGTCGAGAGCGAGCCGGTGAGGGGGCAGGACGGGTGTGCAGGCAGCTGGGAGGGGGAAGAGGACGTTTTTTGGCCAAACAACGCTATATTTTGTTGCTTTTCTTCATATTTCTGCTTCATAAGTTAAGTAGAGGAGAGAGAGAGAGACAGGGAGGGAGAGGAAGAGAGTGAGAGACACGAGTGGGCAGTGGCGGATCTAGGAGGTGGCCACAGATCTGAGTCAGAGGTCTAATGAAAATTCAACCATATCTTTTTAATAGATATGCCATGGCCACCCCACACTAATCTATGTCCAACCTTGGCCACCCCAGTCACCGTGTCCTGGCGGCGCTACTGTGATGGGGAGGGAGGTATAGTGAGAGCTTACGTGTGATTTGAGGTTGTTTAGTCCTCCCTACAAAGAATGGCTGTTGCCTCGTTATCTTTCTACCTTATAAAACGTCAGACCATCTAGTGGTGTATAGCTACGGGGAGCACGTGTCTGCCTTGAGAATCTGGAGCCCCCCAGGTGCCCCCACTGGCCATGGCTGCCGTAATCTGCTTGGACCTGTGACTGATGATGTGCCCCACTACCCGTCTATGTGGTATCAGAACCTCCGCCTTGCTATAGTGCCCCCCCATACACAGCTGTGCCCCGCTATTCATAGATACCTATAGCTACGCCACTGCTCCTCTGCTCTCGCCTCCTGTTCTCTCCACCTCTCTCATGTCTTGCCCATAAAGTGGATGTCATCAGCATAGCCAAGCAACACTATAGCTACGCCACTGCTCCTCTGCTCTCGCCTCCTGTTCTCCACCTCTCTCATGTCTTGCCCATAAAGTGGATGGCATCAGCATAGCCAAGCAACACCTAACGCTCCAAAGCATTCATTTCTTACCATGATTTTGTGTTTAAAAAAAATTATATAACGTCAGACATGAAAAGTTTGTATATCTGTCTGATCTAAATATTTGTCTAATAGCTTTGTGCATATATAATCAATATTTAACTCACCAACTTTCATCAAATTTGGAGCATTAGTATCAGAGATGTGTTCCATTAAATAGACGCCCAAAAGTACTACCTAGTCAAAACCACAATTTTTTGATTTTTTTTTTATGAATTCTCAGAAATTGACTGATATATTTTCTATACATTTATAAGAATATAAAGAAGATTCCCTGAAAGTTTTCGTTGCAATCCATCAACAAATAAGGGACCCCCAGAGGCCCCCTTAAGGCCATTAGCCCCTTCACGCCCAGTCCTTTCCTTTGCTATTTAAAATCGTCTGTTGTTAGCTATAAATTTACGAAAAAGTAACTTAATATATAAAATTAGCTAGTGGACAAGGATAATAAAAAGGTCATATCTATAAAATATTGCTTATGTTCATGAAAATCGTCTAATAGTGGTTATATTACCATGAAAATTACGTTCTGGGCGTGAAGGGGTTAATAGCAGGTTTCCTATCTTGTAAGTCCTCTCTTTCCATCCTTCCTTCAATAACAAGTCCTTTATTTACAGTTGTTTTCTTGAAGACCGCCATTCCGTCTCCTGCCTTTTATCTGAACCCATTTTTAAGCCCCTCTTTCCAGCCTTCCTTCAATAACACCGGACTTTATCTACAGCTTTTTTCTTGAAGACCTCCATTCCATCTCCTCCTGCCTTTTATCTGAACCCATTTTCCCTCCCTCCCCCCCCCCCTCTCCCCCCCCACCGCCCACCGCCCTTTGAAAACGTATCCTGTCAATACTTCGACGTTTTTCTCTTTACTATAAAAAGACACAAAGAAAAAGAAGCAAGAGTCAACTCTCCTCTTAACCTAGTTCGTGTGTGTTTGTATGTATGTATGTATGTATGTATGTATGTATGTATGTATGTATGTATGTATGTATGTATGTATGTATGTATGTATGTATGTATGTATGTATGTAGCCTATGTATGTATGTATGTATGTATGTCAGACATGGGCATGATTATGATTATTAATAAAAAAAATCATAATCAAAGGCTGTGATTACATAATCATAATCAAATCATAATCAAATATGAAGCTGCAGCTTTAATCATAATCATATTTTTCTTCATAATAATCAATGATTAAAATGTGATTATTGTGATTATTTCATTGTTTTTTCCATGTAGCAATTCTATTTCTCCTAAATAAATTAGTCAATTTCATATATATATATATATATATATATATATATATATATATATATATATATATATTATATATATATATATATATAATATATATGTTCCAGGTCCAAGCATGTTTGCAAAGCATGACACTAAAGGTGTTTTCTGCGGGGAAGCAAGAGAAATGTCGCTTTCAAGCGGTCACTTTTCTCTTGCTGTATCCCCGCAGAAAACGTTCACCCGTCGCTTGCTCCATGAGAAGGCGACGCGGCGGCTGAGATGTAAGCAAAACAAAGATCAAATGACTATTTTGACCCTCTACATATTTTCACACTGGGACGCATCCTATACCGTTAGTCAGAAAAGTGTACAGATTCAGGAAGTGTGCTTAGAAATTTAATGTGATCATAAGTAGCCGAGCAATGAGGTGATGAAGCCAAACAAGTGTGAGGAAATGTTTATGCACTGTTTTACTTAACCCTTGTTTTGGTATACTTGTACTTACATTACAGTGATAAATGTATACTAATGCAATGCAAAATTTCCTCAGGAAGCCGATAGTGGTCTCAGTGTTTCCTAATAGCCAATGGTATTGTCAGCAAATCGGGTAAGAGTGAGGTGTGTGAAGTTGTTCATTTGCGTTTGTTGACAAGTCACACAGTCCTTTAAGCTAGTGTCAATTGCAATAAAAAACACTGTTGACTAATGTATAACTGACCAAAAAAATGACCTTAATAATAATCATTACTGTGTACAAATAATCACAATAAAATGTGATTATAACCATGCCCCGGTAATCTAATCATAATCAAGCAATAATAGAACAAATCTAATCCTAATCACAAATACGTCAAGGGAAATAATCATAATCCAATCATAATCATAAAAAGGACAAGACGACTAATCATAATCTA
>JACEEZ010012136.1:87500-95000 GCA_016584305.1 Chionoecetes opilio | reverse complement strand
CAACCAAGAAAATTAAATTATGATAAGGAGGGATACACACACACATACATACACACATACACAATGACGCACACACACACACACACACACACACACACACACGTCATACACAAACACACACACACACGTCACACAACACCAACACCTCACGTCACACACAGCACAAAACACGTCACACAACCACATACAACACACACACAGCACACACACACACCAACACACACACACACACAGCACAAACACACACACACACACACAACACACACAGCACAAACACAACACACACACACACAAACACACACAAACACACACACACACACACATACATACAGCACAACACACACACACACACACACAACACACACCAAACACACAAACACACACGTTTATACATATACATAGCACATGTTTCATCATTCTTTTCCCACCCAGCGCAAAGCCTCCTCTCTTTTTTATCCCTCCCTCTTCTCCCCTCTCTCTCCCCTCACTATGGATGCTGTCAACTTATTCCCCACAGCAACAGAGAGAGAGAGAGAGAGAGAGAGAGAGAGAGAGAGAGAGAGAGAGAGAGAGAGAGAGAGAGAGGAGAGAGAGAGAGATGTACTCGTTGTGTTGTGTACCATTATTTAGCCAGACAAAATCGCTCTCTCTCTCTCTCTCTCGTCTCTCGTCTCTCTCCTCTCTTCTCTCCCCTCTCTCTCTCTCTCTCTCTCTCTCTCTCTCCTCCTCTTGTTTATCCTTCTCCTCTTACCTCCCTTTCCTCCTCCTCTTCCTCCTCTTCCTCCTCCTCCTCTTCTTCCTCCTCACTTTCATCACCTCCTCCTTTACTCCTTGCTTCCTCCTCCTCCTCCTCATCTATCTCTTACTTCCTCGTTCCTCTCACTAACTATTATCTTCTTCCTTCCTCTTCCTTCCTCTTGTCTTCCTGTCTTCCTTCCTTCTTCCTCTTCTCCTGTCTTCCTTCCCCTCCTCCTCTTGTCTTCCTGTCTTCCTTCCTCTTGTCTTCCTGTCTTCCTTCTCTTGTCTTCCTGCTTCTTCCTCTTCCTTTCTCTTCCCTCTTGTCTTCCTGTCTTCCTTCCTCTTGTCTTCCTGTCTTCTTCCTCTTGTCTTCCTGTCTCCTTCCTCTGTCTTCCTGTCTTCCTTCCTCTTGTCTTCCTGTCTTCCTTCCCTCTTCTCTTGTCTTCCTGTCTTCCTTCCCTTCCTTCCTCTTGTCTTCCTGTCTTCTTCCTCTTGTCTTCCTGCTTCTTCCCTTCCTTCCTCTTGAAGGAAGTAAACGAGGAAGGTAAGGAACAGGAATACATGACATGGACCTACCTATGCCACTGCAAGAGCAAGGAAGGTAAGGAGACAGAAGACCCGAGGAGACAGAGACAAGAAGAAAAGGATAAAGAGGATGGAAGGAAGGAAGACAGGAGAAAGAGAGAAGGAAGGAAGACGAGACAAGATGAAGGAAGGGAGGAAGACGGGGAATAGGAAGGAAGGGAAGGAAGAACGAGACAATAGAAGGAGGAAGGAAGACAACCTGTCCCTGTCCTTCTCTTGTATTCCTAGCTTCCTTCCCTTCTTCTCTGTTTCTGTTATCCCTTCTTCTTTGTCTCGGTCATCCCTTCCTTCCTTGTTTCCTGTCTCCTCCCTTCCTCCTGTTTCCTGTCTTCCTGTACTTCCTTAACCCCCCGCACCGAAACACGCAAACAAAGAAAAAACAAAAAAAAAAAAAAAAAACACCTCTCTGTTGTTGCACTTCCTTCCTCTTCTCTGTCTTCCTCCTTCCTCTCTTGTCTCTCTCTTCCCTTCCTTCTTGTCTTCCTGTCTTCCTTCCCTTCCTTCCTCTTGTCTTCTGCTTTCCTTCCTCTCTTGTCTCCTTCTTCCTTCCTCTTCTTCCTGTTTCCTTCCTTCTTTGTCTTCCTGCTCTTCCTTCCCTTCTTCCTGCTTCCTTCCTTCCTTCTGTCTCTGTCTTCCTTCCCTCCTTCTCTTGTCTTCTGTCTTCCTTCCCTTCCTTCCTCTGTCTCCGTCTTCCTTCCCTTCCTTCCTCTTGTCTTCCTGTCCTTCCTTCCTCTTGTCTGTCCTGTCTTCCTTCCCTTCCTTCCTCTTGTCTTCCTGTTCTTCCTTCCTTTCTCCTGTCTCCTCCTTCCTTACCTCTTGGTCTTCCTTCCTTCCTTCCTCCTGTCTTCTGTCTTCCTTCCCTTCCTCCTCTTGTCTTCCTGTCTTCCTTCCCTTCCTTCCTCCTGTCTTCCTGTCTTCCCCTTCCTCTTGTCTTCCTGTCTTCCTTCCCTTCCTTCCTCTTGTCTTCCTGTCTTCCTTCCCTTCCTTCCTCTTGTCTTCCTGTCTTCCTTCCCTTCCCTTCCTCTTCCTCCTGTCTTCCTTCCTTCCTTCCTTGTCTTCCTGTCTTCCTTCCTTCCTCCTTCCTCCTGTCTTCCTTCCCTTCCTTCCTCTGTCTTCCTGTCTTCCTTCCTCCTTCTCTTGTCTTCCTGTCTTCCTTCCCTTCCTTCCTCTGTCTTCCTTCTTCCTTCCCTTCCTTCCTCTTCCTCCTGTCTTCCTTCCCTTCCTTCCTCTTGTCTTCCTGCTTCCTTCCCTTCCTTCCTCTTGTCTTCCTGTCTTCCTGTCTTCCTTCCCTTGTCTTCCTGTCTTCCTTCCTCTTGTCTTCCTCTCCTGTCTTCCTCTTTCTTCTTCTTCCTTCCTCTTGTCTTCCTGTCTTCCTTCCTCTTGTCTTCCTGTCTTCCTTCCCTTCTCCTTCCTCTTCCTTCCCTTCCTGTCTTCCTTCCTTCCTTCCTCTTGTCTTCCTGTCTTCCTTCCCCTCCTTCCTCTTGTCTTCCTGTCTTCCTTCCTCTTGTCTTCCTGTCTTCCTTCCTCTTGTCTTCCTGTCTTCCTTCCTCTTGTCTTCCTGTCTTCCTTCCCTTCCTTCCTCTTGTCTTCCTGTCTTCCTTCCTCTTCCTGTCTTCTTGTCTTCCTTCCCTTCTTCCTCTTGTCTTCCTGTCTTCCTTCCTCTTGTCTTCCTGTCTTCTCCCTTCCTCCTTTGTCTTCCTGTCTTCTTCCTTCCTTCTTGTCTTCCTGTCTTCCTTTCTTCTTCGTCTCCTTCCTCTTGTCTTCCTGTCTTCCTTCCTCTTGTCTTCCTGCTTCCTTCCCTTCTTCCTCTTGTCTTCCTGCTTCTTCCCTTCCTTCCTTCTTCTTCCTGTCTTCCTGTCTTCCTTCCTCTTGTCTTCCTGTCTTCCTTCCCTCTCTCTTCTCTGTGTCTCCTGTCTTCCTTCCTTCCTCCTTGTCTTCCTGTCTTCCTTCCTCTTGTCTTCTTCTTCCCTTCTTCTCTTGTTTCCTGTCTTCCTTCCCTTCCTTCCTCTTGTCTTCCTGTCTTCCTTCCTCTTGTCTTCCTGTCTTCCTTCCTCTTGTCTTCCTGTCTTCCTTCCCTCCTTGTCTCTTCCTGTCTTCCTTTCCTTCTTGTCTTCCTGTCTTCCTTCCCTTCCTTCCTCTTGTCTTCCTGTCTTCCTTCCCTTCCTTCCTCTTGTCTTCCTGTCTTCCTTCCTCTTTCTTCCTGTCTTCCTTCCTCTGTCTTCCTGTCTTTCCTTCCTTCTTGTCTTCCTGTCTTCCTTCCTCTTGTCTTCCTGTCTTCCTTCCCTTCCTTCCTCTTGTCTTCTGTCCTTCCCTTCCGTCTTCCTTCCTCTTGTCTTCCTGTCTTCCTTCCTCTTGTCTTCCTGTCTTCCTTCCTCTTGTCTTCCTGTCTTCCTTCCCTCCCGTTCGTATTTGCTTACTTATAATTCATCGCCACACACACACACACACACAACAACACCACACACACACACACACACACACACACACACACACACACATGTTATGATGATAATGAGTATTAGTAAAATATTCATAGTATACTGAGAACTAAGTGATGATAATAGTGATGCGTTATTATGCAAATTGCTTCGAATATTGCTATTGTATTTCGAACATAAGCTTAGTAGTAGTAGTAGTAGTAGTAGTAGTAGTAGTATAGTAGTAGTAGTAGTAGTAGTAGTAGTGTAGTAGTAGTAGTAGTATAAGTAGTAGTAGTATAGTAGTATGTAGTATAGTAGTAGTAGTAGTAGTAGTAGTAGTAGTAGTAGTAGTAGTAGTAGTAGGGGTTTGTAGTAGTGGTAGTAGTAGTAGTAGTAGTAGTAGTATATAAGTGGTGTAGTAGTAGTAGTAGTAGTAGGGTAGTAGTAGTAGGGGTTGTAGTAGTGTAGTAGTAGTAGTAGTAGTAGTAGTAGTAGTATAGTAGTAGTAGTATAAGTAGTAGTAGTATAAGTAGTAGCGTAGTAGTAGTAGTAGTAGTAGTAGTAGTAGTAGTAGTAGTATGTGTAGTATAGTAGTAGTAGTAGTAAGTAGTGTAGTAGTATTAGTAGTAGTAGTAGGTAGAGTAGTAGTAGTAGTATGGTGTAGTAGTATAAGTAGTAGTAGTAGTAGTAGTAGTAGTAGTAGTAGTAGTAGTAGTAGTAGTAGTATAGTGGTGGTAGTTAAGTAGTATATTTAAAGTAGTAGTAGTAGTAGTAGTAGTAGTAGTAGTAGTAGTAGTAGTAGTAGTAGTAGTGGTGTAGTAGTATAAGTATAGTAGTAGTAGTAGTAGTAGTAGAAAGTAGTAGTAGTAGTAGTAGTAGTAGTAGTAGTAGTAGTAGTAGTTAGTAGTAGTAGTAGTCTTCCCTGGCTACATACGCGATAACACTTATAGTGAACCCTCTAATTTATATGTAAATGGGAGTGGTAGCAATAAAGGCTAGGGTGTTAGAGTCAAGGGAAGGAACAACTCAGGTGACCAGTGGCCATGGCGATGTACCCCCTTTGGGCATGTCAGTCCTTCAAGACGTGATTGCGTTTAAAAAAACCAAGGTGAAGCAGGTGGCATATGCTGACGACCTGTCAGGGGCCGGCAAATTACAGGACCTAAGCCACTGGTGGGGGTTAATACAGGCCAATGGCCCTACCATAGGAAAACACACCCAACGCCGCTAAATCCTTCCTCATCGCCCAAGCCAGAGCACTATGACGGGGCTGTAAACATTTTCAGGGGCAGTGGAGTTGTGGTAACGAAGGAAGGACAGCGGCATTTGGGGTGCTGTTATTGGAACAGAGGAGTATAAAAAGGAGAAACGTCGGAGAGAAAGTGTCTGAGTGGGTACACGAGGTCGATGTTCCTGTCAGCCATGGCCAAGACCGAGCCTCACGCAGCCTACGCGGCATACACGCATGGCCTGCAACATCGGTGGAACTTCGCCATCGCCACCATCCCGGACATCAGCCCTCTCCTCAGACCGCTGGAGGAATCTATAAAGAACCCCTTCATACCAGCGTTACTGAGATCTCCCGTCCGGGGGAAATGACGCGAGGGCGTTGCTCGAACTCCCTCCAAGACTAGCGGGATGGGAATCACCTCTCCTGAGAAGGTGGGCTGAGGTGGAGAACCTCAACTCCATCAACCTTACCAGGTCCCTCACGGATATGATCATCGCTCAGGACGCACAAGGTGAAATCGACCAAAGTGTGATCGTTGAGCAAAAAAACGTTTCTCACGAGACAGGCAGCAAGGGCAGAAGCCCAGCCCTTGAACACCTTTCGACCATCCTGCCTCCAGACACCGTGAGAAAAATCCACATCGCACAGGAACGGGAGCGTCCAACTGGCTAACATCACTACCAATCAGAGCAAAGGGCTTAAACCTCAAAAACAAGAATTTGTCGATGCCGTTGCTCTGAGGTACGGCTGGTCAGTGGAAGGACTCCCCAACACCTGGGGTGTGTGGTTTCCCCCAACACGTAGACACACCCTGACGTGCAAAAAAGGGGGGATTCGTGTGTATCAGCACGGACGAGGTGAGGGACCTGACAGCCAGCATGCTCAGGGAGGTGTGCCAAGACGTCCCCCACCGAGGCCAACCCTTCTGCCTCTAGATGGGGAACTCCCGCGGTACAGGAACAGCCAATACTGCCCCTGAGCTCGCGTGGACATCTGTGCTCGGGGATTCCCGGACCAGAGGGCAGCGGACCTTTTTAGACATCCGGACTTCGACCACGAATGGCCGCCTCCATCGTGAGCTCCTCCCCCCGAGGCTGTCCACCACAGGAACGAGCTGGAGAGATAAGGGCCTATGGCGATAGGATCCTGCAAGTCGACCCTGGTACCTTCACGCCCCTGGTCTTCACCACATCTGGCGGCAGGGCCCCCCAAAGGGCTAGGAGCTTCTCTAAGACTAGCTGATTTGAGTAAATAAAGAAGCACCAGCAAGGAGCTCCGCGCCCCCGGGAGAGGTGTCGCCTCTCCTTCTCCTGTCCGGGCTGCCCTCCTGTGTCTGGGGGTACGAGATACTCCACCCCTTTAAAACACGGACATAAGTGACTCGATTGCGAGGCCCACTTTTGTAGAGAATGGGATAAGGGGGATAGGTTGGGAAATAGAGTGGGTTTATAATTTAGGGGTATTTAGTTAAAATGTATGTATTTTTAGGGGGTATTTGTAAGGTTGGATGCCCAGCAATAGCGGGTGGGGCTATGCGTCCCCGCCGCAAAAAAAGAGGGGGTGGAGGGGTATATTGTAGTAGTATTAGTAGTAGTAGTGTAGTAAAAGTATTAATACCTATTTTTTATAACCCCTTTTTAAAACCTTTTCTGATGAAAAAAACCTTTAAAATTATCACCCCCCTTGCATAGCACACACACACACACACACAAAAACCACACACACACCCAAAACCACACAACACACACAAACACACACACACAACACACACAACACCCCCCTAATGAAACAATAAATTAATCACGTAAATGACCAATTTCCCCCCCCTTTTCCTCTCCCCTCTCTCCTCTCTCTTCTTCCTTTTCTCTCCTTTTTCTCTCTCTCTCTTCTCTTTTCCTCTTCCCTCTCTCTCTTTTCTTTTTAAATCCGTACATATAATTTAATGTGTTTTTTGTGTGTGTGTGTGTGTGGTGTGGGTGTGTGTGGTGTTTGGTGTGTGTGTTTTGGTGTGCGCTTCCCGAGGTCGGTGCTGCTAAGATAGGACAACGATGTACTTTTCTCTCCCCTCCCCCTCTCTCTCTCTCTCCCCCTCTCTCTCCTTCCCCTCTCTCCCCTTTTATTTCCTTTACGGAGTGCAAAAGCTTCGTATAAGGGATTAGTGTTTCCAAATGCTTTTTATTGGGGGCCCTTCCTCCCCTTCTCTCTCTTTTTCCCTCTCTCTCTTTTTTCCCCTCTCCCCCTCTCTCCTCTCTCTTCTCTCTCTCTCCTCCACACAACACACACACAACACACACAGAAAACCCCTGGACGGGGTTGAAAAAGGATTGTGATGAAAAGGGGGGGAGGAGAGGAGGAGGGGGAGGGGGAAAAGGGGAGGAGGGGGGAAGAGGAGGAGGAGGAAGAGGAGGAGAAGGAGAGAAGGCCAGGGGAAACATAACCACACTAAAACATTCCTGCCTCCCCTTTCTTCCTTTCTTTCCCCTTTCCCTTTCCTCCTTTTTCCCCTTTTCTTCTTCTTCCCCCTCC
>JACEEZ010012136.1:22500-82500 GCA_016584305.1 Chionoecetes opilio | reverse complement strand
CAAAAACCACATCATCTTGCATATCCTTACTCCAAAAACCACATCATCTAGCATATCCTTACTCCAAAAACCACATCATCTTGAATATCCTTACTCCAAAAACCACATCATCTAGCATATCCTTACTCCAAAAACCACATCATCTTGAATATCCTTACTCCAAAAACCACATCATCTAGCATATCCTTACTCCAAAAACCACATCATCTAGCATATCCTTACTCCAAAAACCACATCATCTTGTATATCCTTACTCCAAAAACCACATCATCTAGTATATCCTTACTCCAAAAACCACATCATCTTGAATATCCTTACTCCAAAAATCACATCATCTAGTATATCCTTACTCCAAAAACCACATCATCTTGAATATCCTTACTCCAAAAACCACATCATCTTGAATATCCTTACTCCAAAAACCACATCATCTAGTATATCCTTTCCCAAAAACCACACATCTTTAAAAACCTTACTCCAAAAAAAAACCCCCAAAAACTAGTATATCCTTACTCCAAAAACCACATCTCTGAATATCCTTCTCCAAAAACCAACTCTTTAATATCCCTTTTCCCAAAAACCACATCATCTAGTTATCCTTACTCCAAAAACCACTCATCTTGAAATCCTTATCCAAAAAAAAATCATCTTGTATACCTTATTTCCAAAAAAACCCCAAAACATCTAGCAAACCTTTCTCCAAAAACCACATATCTAGATCCTTCTCCAAAAACCACATCAAACAGCATATCCTTACTCCAAAAACCACATCATCTAGTATATCCTTACTCCAAAAAAAACATTTAGCATATCCTTCTCCAAAAACCACATCATTAGGGAATCCCTTTTCCAAAAACCACATCATCTAGCTATCCTTTCTCCAAAAACCCCATCATCTAGATATCCCACTCCAAAAACCCCTCATCTAGCAATCCTTACTCCAAAAAAAAAACATCATCTAGAATTCCCTTTCTCCAAAAACCACATCACTAGCATACCTTTCTCCCCAAAAAACCCTCACTAGCATATCCTTACTCCCCAAAAAACCCCATCATCTGCATATCCTTTCTCCAAAAACCACATCCTAGCATATCCTACTCCAAAAACCCATATCTGAAAATTCCCTTTCTCCAAAAAAAACCACATATAGCATTCCTTACTCCAAAAACCCAAAAAATCTTGAAACCTTACTCCAAAACCAAAATCATCAGAACCTTTCTCCAAAAAACCCATCATCTAGCATTCCTTTTCCCAAAAAACCCCATCATCTAGCTATCCTTTCCCAAAAAAACCCCATCACTAGCATATTCCCTTTCCCAAAAAAAACCCCTCATCTTGAATATCCTTTCTCCAAAAACCCCAAACATTGCATATTTCCTTTTCCCAAAAAACCACATCACTAGCTATCCTTACTCCAAAAACCCACATCATTAGATTCCCTTTTTCCAAAAAAAAACCCCACATCTTGAATATCCTTTCCAAAAACACATCATCTCATATCCTACCAAAAACCCCATATTTTTGAATATCCTTTCTCCAAAAAAAACCCCATCATCTTGAATACCTTCTCCCAAAAAAACATCATCTAGTATATCCTTACTCCAAAAACCACATCATCTTGAATATCCTTACTCCAAAAACCACATCATCTGAATATCCTTACTCCAAAAACCACATCATCTAGCATATCCTTACTCCAAACCACAAACCCATCGATCATCCTTACTCCAAAAACCAATCATGAATCCTACTCCAAAACCACATCATCTTGAATATCCTTACTCCAAAAACCACATCATCTTGTATATCCTTACTCCAAAAACCACATCATCTAGTATATCCTTACTCCAAAAACCACATCATCTTGAATATCCTTACTCCAAAAACCACATCATCTTGAATATCCTTACTCCAAAAACCACATCATCTTGCATATCCTTACTCCAAAAACCACATCATCTTGTATATCCTTACTCCAAAAACCAACATCATTCTAAAAACACTCCTTACTCCAAACCACAATCATCTGAATCTCCTTACTCCAAAAACCACATCATCTTGAATATCCTTACTCCAAAAACCACATCATCTGATATCCTTACTCCAAAAACCACATCATCTAGTATATCCTTACTCAAAAACCACATCATCTGAATATCCTATCTCCAAAAACACATCATCTTGAATATCCTTACTCCAAAACCACATCATCTAGCAATATCCTTACCCAAAAAACACACATCTTGAATATCCTTACTCAAAAATCAAACATCATCTCAGTCATAATCCTTACTCCAAAAACCACATCCTCTAGATATCCTTAACTCCAAAAACCACATCATCTTGAATACCTTACTCCAAAACCACATCATCTTGAATATCCTTACTCCAAAACACATCATCTGAATATCCTTACTCCAAAAACCATCATCTAGCATAATCCTTACTCCAAACCACATCATCTTGAATATCCTTACTCCAAAAACCACATCATCTAGCATATCTTACTCCAAAAACCACATAAATCTTGAATATCTTACTCCAAAAGCCACATCATCTTGATATCTTACTCCAAAACCACATCATCTAGCATATCCTACTCCAAAAACCACATCATCTTAGCATATCCTTACTCCAAAAACACATCATCTGTTATACTTACTCAAAACCAAATCATCTTGAATATCCTTACTCCATTAACATCTCTAGCATACCTTACTCCAAACCCCACATTCTAGTTATCCTTTATCCAAACCACATCATCTGTTATTCTTACTCCAAACCACATCATCTGTATAGTCCTTAATGTTGGTCCCTTTTTTCCCTTTTTTAAATGTTATCCCTATTATTTCTCCCTTTTAATGTTGGTCCCTATTTTTCCCTCCCTTTTAAGTGTTGGTCCTATTTTCTCTCCCTTTAATGTTATCCCTATTTTTCGTCTCCTTTTAAGTGTTAGTCCCTATTTTTCTCTCCCTTTTAAGTGTTGGTCCCTATTTTTCTCTCCCTTTTAAGTGTTAGTCCCTATTTTTCTCTCCCTTTTAAGTGTTGGTCCCTATTTTTCTCTCCCTTTTAAGTGTTAGTCCCTATTTTGCTCTCCCTTTTAAGTGTTAGTCCCTATTTTTCTCTCCCTTATAAGTGTTGGTCCCTATTTTGATCCCCCTTTTAAATATTGGTCCCTATTTTTCTCAATTTTACATATTGGTCCCTATTTTTATCGGTAATTCGACACTAATAACTTCATTTTACCAGATAAGAGATAACACGAAAGGTAGCTAACACGTAACATAGTAACTAATGAATTCATATAGTAAGGTTGTAGAGGAGAATGTATATAAACCTCGACCTTCAAAACTGCGACTTTCTTTTTTTTACATCACAAAGGACTGGCCAAGGACAAAAAAAAAGTAACACAAAGGTCGCTTGATTGCCAGTCCCTATAAAGAAGACAGTAAGATAATATAAAAAAAAAAGGGGGGGGGGGGGGGGCAATTTAGTTCGGGAGGTGTCTTGTTACTCCTCTCTTGATAAAATTTAAGTCGTAGCAAGGTGAAACAATAGAAACAGAATTCCAGAGTTAATAGCCTGTTGTTGTAGGCTTATATAAGGTGACTGACGCATCCACAATATCAATAACTATTATCTCCTTCAGGTTCATGTTTAAGTGTTACTCAATGTGACTTAATTGAGGCATAACAGTGAGGCTTATCTTGATTTCCTTCCAGCCTTATTATAGTATGCCATTACTCCACTGTACTTAGTTATGAGGCTATTACACTATCTAGTTTGACAGCCACTTCTATTATGAGTGTGTGTGTGTGTGTGTGTGTGTGTGTGTGTGTGTGTGTGTGTGTGTGTGTGTGTGTGTGTGTGTGTGTGTGTGTGTGTGTGTGTGTGTGTGTTCATCATCTTTTTCATCTACTAGTTGTATTTATCCAGGGCCTGAGCTACTATCTTTTTCATCTACTAGTTGTATTTATCCAGGGCCTGAGCTACTATCTTTTTCATCTACTAGTTGTATTTATCCAGGGCCTGAGCTACTATCTTTTTCATCTACTAGTTGTATTTATCCAGGGCCTGAGCTACTATCTTTTTCATCTACTAGTTGTATTTATCCAGGGCCTGAGCTACTATCTTTTTCATCTACTAGTTGTATTTATCCAGGGCCTGAGCTACTACACTCGTATGACCCCGTCTCAATAGCTACATTTTATCATTCATCCTTATTGCTTAGTGTTGGCCGAAACCATCACCTGTGTGTGTGTGTGTGTGTGTTATCAGTTTATCTTGATGTACCTACTTTACTTATCAAGGTAATGACGGTCACTCACTGAGACACACACACACACACACACACACACACAAGCACACGACACACTTATCAAGGTCACTGCAACACTTCACCCAAAAATCACATCTATTGCAGTGGGTTTTTTTGTCTACAGTAGAGTGGATTTTTTTTGTCTACAGTAGAGTGGGTTTTTTTTGTCTACAGTACTGATTTTTTTTGTCTACAGTAGAGTGGATTTTTTTTTGTCTACAGTAGTGGATTTTTTTTGTCTACAGTAGTGATTTTTTTTGTCTACAGTAGAGTGGATTTTTTTTGTCTACAGTAGTGATTTTTTTTGTCTACAGTACTGATTTTTTTTGTCTACAGTAGTGTTTTTTTTGTCTACAGTAGTGTTTTTTTTGTCTACAGTAGAGTGAGTTTTTTTGTCTACAGTAGTGGATTTTTTTTGTCTACAGTAGTGTTTTTTTCTCTTTCTACAGTAGTTTTGTTTTTGTTTACAGTAGTGGATTTTTTTTTGTCTACAGTAGAGTGGATTTTTTTTTTGTACAGTAGAGTGGATTTTTTTTGTGTACAGTAGAGTGGATTTTTTTTGTCTACAGTAGAGTGGATTTTTTTTGTCTACAGTAGAGTGGATTTTTTGTCTACAGTAGAGTGGATTTTTTTTGTCTACAGTAGAGTGGATTTTTTTTTGTCTACAGTAGAGTGGATTTTTTTTGTCTACAGTAGAGTGAGTTTTTTTGTCTACAGTAGAGTGGGTTTTTTTTGTCTACAGTAGTGGATTTTTTTTGTCTACAGTAGAGTGGATTTTTTTTGTCTACAGTAGCGTGGATTTTTTTTGTCTACAGTAGAGTGGATTTTTTTTGTCTACAGTAGTTATTTTTTTTGTCTACAGTAGAGTGGATTTTTTTTGTCTACAGTAGTTATTTTTTTGTCTACAGTAGAGTGGATTTTTTTGTCTACAGTAGAGTGGATTTTTTTTGTCTACAGTAGTGGGTTTTTTTTGTCTACAGTAGAGTGGATTTTTTTGTCTACAGTAGAGTGGATTTTTTTTGTCTACAGTAGTTTATTTTTTTGTCTACAGTAGAGTGGATTTTTTTTGTCTACAGTAGAGTGGATTTTTTTTGTCTACAGTAGAGTGGATTTTTTTTGTCTACAGTAGAGTGGATTTTTTTTGTCTTCAGTAGAGTGGATTTTTTTTGTCTACAGTAGTGATTTTTTTTGTCTACAGTAGAGTGGGTTTTTTTTGTCTACAGTAGAGTGGATTTTTTTTCTACAGTAGTGGGTTTTTTTTTGTCTACAGTAGAGTGGATTTTTTTGTCTACAGTAGAGTGGATTTTTTTTGTCTACAGTAGAGTGGATTTTTTTTGTCTACAGTAGTGATTTTTTTTGTCTACAGTAGAGTGGATTTTTTTTGTCTACAGTAGAGTGGTTTTTTTTTGTCTACAGTAGAGTGGGTTTTTTTTTGTCTACAGTAGAGTGGATTTTTTTTGTCTACAGTAGAGTGGATTTTTTTTGTCTACAGTAGAGTGGTTTTTTTTTGTCTACAGTAGAGTGGATTTAAGTATAGTCCGCATTTATACTTATTTATTTATGTATCTATGTCATTTTCTTTGTCAGTATACAGCTATTATGCAGTCCTATGGCAAACTTATTCTATTTAAAGGAAATAAGATAGGAGATATTAAATAAGAAAGAATGTTATGATGTGATAAAACCAGAAGACCTCCTCTATGCATTTACTTAAGACATCTACACACACATTTACTGAAGACATCTACACACACATATACTGAAGACATCTACACACACATATACTGAAGACATCTACACACACATATACTGAAGACATCTACACACACATATACTGAAGACATCTACACACACATATACTTAAGACATCTACACACATATATACTGAAGACATCTACACACACATATACTGAAGACATCTACACACACATATACTGAAGACATCTACACACATATATACTGAAGACATCTACACACATATATACTGAAGACATCTACACACACATATACTGAAGACATCTACACACATATATACTTAAGACATCTACACACACATATACTGAAGACATCTACACACATATATACTGAAGACATCTACACACATATATACTGAAGACATCTACACACACATATACTGAAGACATCTACACACACATATACTGAAGACATCTACACACATATATACTGAAGACATCTACACACATATATACTGAAGACATCTACACACACATATACTGAAGACATCTACACACATATATACTGAAGACATCTACACACACATATACTTAAGACATCTACACACACATATACTGAAGACATCTACACACATATATACTGAAGACATCTACACACACATATATACTGAAGACATCTACACACATATATACTGAAGACATCTACACACATATATACTGAAGACATCTACACACATATATACTGAAGACATCTACACACACATATATACTGAAGACATCTACACACACATATACTGAAGACATCTACACACACATATACTTAAGACATCTACACACACATATACTTAAGACATCTACACACACATATACTTAAGACATCTACAGACATTTAATTAAGACATCTACACACATATACTTAAGACATCTACAGACATTTAATTAAGACATCTACACACACATATACTTAAGACATCTACACACACATATACTGAAGACATCTACAGACATTTACTTAAGACATCTACAGACATTTAATTAAGACATCTACACACATATACTTAAGACATCTACAGACATTTAATTAAGACATCTACACACATATACTTAAGACATCTACAGACATTTACTTAAGACATCTACAGACATTTAATTAAGACATCTACACACATATACTGAAGACATCTACAGACATTTACTTAAGACATCTACAGACATTTAATTAAGACATCTACACACATATACTTAAGACATCTACAGACATTTAATTAAGACATCTACACACATTTACTTAAGACATCTACAGACATTTAATTAAGACATCTACACACATATACTGAAGACATCTACAGACATATAATTAAGACATCTACACACATATACTGAAGACATCTACAGACATATAATTAAGACATCTACACACATATACTGAAGACATCTACAGACATATAATTAAGACATCTACACACATATACTGAAGACATCTACAGACATATAATTAAGACATCTACACACATATACTGAAGACATCTACAGACATTTAATTAAGACATCTACACACATATACTGAAGACATCTACAGACATATAATTAAGACATCTACACACATATACTGAAGACATCTACAGACATATAATTAAGACATCTACACACATATACTGAAGACATCTACAGACATATAATTAAGACATCTACACACACTTATACTTAAGACATCTACACACACATATACTTAAGACATCTACACACACATACTGAAGACATCTACACACATATATAATGAAGACATCTACACACATATACCAACCCACCCTACTAGACAATAAGGATAAGCTGAGTTACCCAAGATCTGTTTGTTGCTATCAGTATTCAAACTCTTGTTATACTTTGCTGGTAGGTTCAAAGTTGCTATAGTCTATTTTTTTTAACGAGGCCAAAAATCCTGCCCCCTTGCTGCTTACTGACTGATATTTGATGCCAGGAGAAGGGAATACTAAGCTCCCTCTAAATTTCAGCTGTATTTTATCATAGTTAACCATATCATCAGGTAAATATAGGCATCATTTTAAGCAGGCGACCTTAAGATAGAATGGAATTTTTGCCTTGTTAAAAAAAATAGACTATAAGTATCATTGTCAACTCAGCAATCATGAGGAGCTATTGGTTACTCAGAACATTTTATTATCATTTTTTACCATTTATTTTATCATATTTTTATCTTGGAACATTTTATTATCATTTTTTACCATTTCTGTTATCAGCTTTATATCTCGAAACATTTGATCATTCTTTTACTTTTTTTTCATTATTTTATTATTTTTTATCTCGGAACATTTTATTATCATTTTAGTAACTTAGCAATCATAAGGGCTATTGGTCACTCGGAACATTTAAAAGTTTTGTTAATATATCTCATGCATTTCATTTCACTCTACATACTACACTTAACCATATCTTCTTTCCTTTAAATTAAATAAGTTTACCATAGGACTGCATAATAGGTGTATACTGATAAAGAAATATAAATAGATGCATAAATAAACAGTATAAATGCATACGGTACTATACTCAAATCCACCCTTTAAACTATAAACCCCCCCCCCCCACCACCACACACACACAAAGAGCAATGAAGGTGAAACAGTTTACATTCAACAACAGTCACAGCAGCACAACCCGTCAGCCTTTCTCCCTGTCGCTAAGCTGCTGACACGTCGCCTTAAGCCCCATTATCACGGCCGCACACACTTGCTTCCCCGCTCAGCCACGACACTGATAAGGCAACAGCAACAAACCGCGGCGCCGAACAATGCCTGTCCATAAAAAGTGAATGACATTCCTGAGACTTAAATTTCTTGAGTAACCTTGTTTTTCTTGCTTGATAGGTAAATACTTGGTAAATATGCAGTTTCAACTTATACTCCCTATTCACCAATACTCTCCTGATATAACTAGGGGGGGCCCCTCCAGAACTCCAAGCTAGTGCACTAACTTAACCTGGCATTGATTACGTAACCTAACCTCACTGGAGGGGTTTCGCCCCCTCCAAGACCCCCCTTGTGTTATTTTTCATTTCCGACGGCTGTTGTAGGGGTTAGAAATACTCCTTATGATGGGAACGAAACGTTCAGGATACTTAAAACCATCGATCATGTATTGGTTTAATACCAAATCCTTTGATATTATCGCCTGGAATTATGTAGATGAGAATAACTTGTAAGGATAACCCTCAGTCCTAACCATTAAATTATGCAACAACCTAACAGAGGAAGCACAGAACACATTGCAGAAATCTTGTTCCCGAAAAAGGACAATAGTGAACAAGCAGAAGAAAAGAAAATGTATTTGAAAAGAATTTGGAATGCAAGACAAGCTCTGAAGACTCGACCACAAACACAAGATTGAAGAGACAGGCGCCTACACTTTCCCTTTCCTTCTCCTCCTCTTCCTCCCTTCCTTCCTTACATTACTGTGGAAAATACACAATCTTCTACGAATTCTTACACACACACACACACACTTCCGATTGAACGACCTTGTAAAGAATTAGAGGAAAGAGAAGGAAAAGAAACAGGAGCCATAGAAAATACTTATCCCAACATTATTACCATCTGAATCTAATGCCTGGGTCCATGTAGGCGGAAGTGAAAGAATGACAGTGCTGAGTTTCATTTTTTTGGTAACCTTGTTTTTTTTGCTTGATAGGTAAATTCTTTGATATCATCGCCTGGTATTACGTAGATGAGATTAACTTGTAGGGATTCGTGTGGCGATGATGTTAGGTTTCATTTTTTTTTCCCATTTTATTTTTTTTGGGTTTGCGCAAAATAAAACTAGCACCATTAGAACAAGCACCTATTGTAGGCCAAGAAAAAGTAGTTGGTGTCTCTGAAAACGAACGTGAAACTCTCCTCCATAATTACCGGTGTCTATATGGGGTGCAGTCAGTTCGTACACAAGTTGTTTCGTACACCAGTAGATTCGTACATGGTGTCAACAGTGTGTGGAGTGTTACTGTTAATGTCACCACAGTTTATGTAAATGGTGTCTATATGGGGTGCAGTCAGTTCGTACACAAGTTGTTTCGTACACCAGTAGATTCGTACATGGTGTCAACAGTGTGTGGAGTGTTACTGTTAATGTCACCACAGTTTATGTTAATGGTGTCTATATGGGGTGCAGTCAGTTCGTACACAAGTTGTTTCGTACACCAGTAGATTCGTACATGGTGTCAACAGGTGTGGAGTTTACTGTTATGTCACCACAGTTTATGTTAATGGTGTCTATATGGGGTGCAGTCAGTTCGTACACAAGTTGTTTCGTACACCAGTAGATTCGTACACCAAAAAGTTGTGTCATACTCTATATGAAACCATAGTTGTTTCGTACATTCAGCTCAGAGTTGAACTTGATTACTACGTAGAATTACAAAACGACACCAGGTATATACGAAAAAACTTAAAATCAGTGTACGAAACAACTAACAAAACCTGGGTACGAAACAACTTGTGTACGAAACTCCCTGTAATCGTCTATATATTGCAATGGAAGGACGTTAGAATTAGGTTATGTTGAGGTTGGTTTAGGTCTGTTTAAGGTTAGGTTAAGTTTAGGATAGATAGGTTTGGGTGAGGTTATATAAAGTAATAGCATCAGTACATTACCTTACATCAGCCAGCGTGGATAAGATGACGTCATCGCACTAATTAAAATCACGGAAGTGGATTTTTTTTTTCTTCTTTTCTTTCACTAATAAAATCACTACTTTGGTTTACGTCCCCGGTCCCCTTCCCTTGAAAATAAATAAAAATGAAACTGTTATTACTTTAAAACATTAATCTGATAACAAACAAAACTAGAAAAACATCAAAATCTATCAGAAAAAAAAAAGTTTCGTCCCTAAATTGTGTGATGCTAGGTACCAAAAATTAGCCTCGATTTAAAGGGACCACCATATATTTAAAGGAACCACTATATATTTAAAGGGACCACCATATATTTAAAGGGACCACCATATATTTAAAGGGACCACCATATATTTAAAGGAACCACTATATATTTAAAGGGACCACCATATATTTAAAGGGACCACCATATATTTAAAGGGACCACCATATATTTAAAGGGACCACCATATATTTAAAGGGACCACCATATATTTAAAGGGACCACCATATATTTAAAGGGACCACCATATATTTAAAGGGACCACCATATATTTAAAGGGACCACCATATATTTAAAGGGACCACCATATATTTAAAGGGACCACCATATATTTAAAGGGACCACCATATATTTAAAGGGTCTACCATATATTTAAAGGTATGACCATAAATTTAAAGGGACCACCATATCTGTACATCCACATTTTAATCTACCATATATAATATGCTCACTAATAAAGGCGTACATACTCATCTACGAGACTTTACTATGGGGCTATCTATGAGGAGATTTGGTGGTGGGTGATGGGTAAGTGGCATGGGAGGTAAACACTTGCCTATACGACAATGACAACCCTTCACCACCACCTTTGTATCTTGACTGACCTAAAATATTTTGGATCGTAATTATTTGCAGCAATTAATTTTCTTACATTTACTTTATATGTAGGGATAAAATAGATCGTTTGGTTACATTATAAATATATGGCTTGATGTGTGTCACGTGCCCCTGGTAATAAACAGTAATCTGACACCTATAACATTTTGGATCAATCATTTTAAGTATTTTCTCTATTAAGTGACAATATAATATACAATTTCATATTGATATAAACTTATGTGTTGGTATTTATCACTTACTATGCATGGGAAGTAGATGTAGTAAGTATCTTCCATGTCAAAACTGTCTTCATCACTCGCAGGTCAACAAACATGGCCGACCTGCTGATCCCTTAACGTTGATTGGCTGCCGAGAATGTCTGAAAATGTAAACAAACTCGATGATTGGCCCTTTGAATTTGGCGGGAGATATGAATACATTAGATGAATACGAATCAAAAACAAATAATATTTGATAAACTCCATTAATTTTAGGTTTGTGAGGCTTTTTGCGTTATTTTTTTTTAGGAAATATACAAATAGTTCAATACTTAGGTAAAAATATTAGTATGTTATAAATATCCTGCCGTAACATATCACCATCAACTATTCACGCCAAAAAAACCCTTAATATTGCATGTGGTCATACGTGCACACAACATAGCTACACCTTGCTACTAACAAACTAAGGATGTCAATATGAACTATTTGCTTCATATTTAGCGTATCTTCTACTCACTTCTTTCATTCACTTCACTTCATTTTCATTTCTATCTTCTAACTCACTTCTCTCATTCTCAAGACCCCTGCAGAACTTCAACTTCCTTTCTTTGTAGATAATCATAATTTACTTTATTATCCCCTCTAGCAAATGCCTCCCACTCCCTACTAGAGGACGCTTCATTATTCCTATAAGCTTTATAGTAATATTCTAACTGTCCTATGTATCAGGTCCTCATAATTCTATAACGGGGTCCTTATTGCCTCCACCATCTCCAACCCCCCCCCCCCACCCCAACGCCCCCAAACCATCTCTTAGTCTGGTTAAGGAAGTTATTGGTCAGGAAAACATTCAGAAAATATCCAATCTTGTTTTAAGTCTTTAATATGCAAGACATAAAGCCTACCTATGTATATGTAAAATAAATCAATTATATAAAAGTAAGCCCTTGATTTAGGTACAAATTTAACAAGACTTTGCGTTGGGTTTACTCTTCAAAGATATGCTTTTATGTGAGATAGGTACTCTTTTATATGTTTATGTAGTAGTCTTAACAATGGATTATAATTCTGGCTCGGTCAATACTCTTCTGGAATTAAACGCAAAACAAAAATTCAACGTCATCACAATCACCTTTCAACATCAGCTATACAAAGGGTGGCCAGGGAGACAAGACACCTCGCATCACGCCTTAACCCCTTCACGCCCAGAACGTAATTATCATTGTAATTAGACTACCATAAGACAATTTTTATGAATATAAGCAATATTTTATACACATAACCTGTTTAGCATCCTTGTCCACTCGCTAATTTGGTATGTTAAGTAAGTTTTCGCAATTTTATGACTAACAGACGATTTCATATAGCAGAGAAAAGATCTGGGCGTGAAAGGGTTAAATACATTAAAGGGACAAGTGTCGTAGAGGGGGGAGAGGGGGGAGTAGGGGTGTCTTTTGTGATTAGTTCTGCACCTTAACCACAGCCTAACAGCCCTGGCAACTCACCACTGTTGGCACTATAGATAAAGTAGGCCTATGTTTCAAAATCCTAAATACGCCCCTGCCATTCTTCCTAGTACTACCCTGACTTTCCTATACATTATAACCAGTCCATCTCATTCATGCACCTTTTATACTAACATCTCCTTGTGAAATGATGAATATATTTGAAGGTAGATATTAGTATAAAAAGGTGCATGCATGAGATGGACAAGTAGGCCTACCTTACCTATAATGCCAACAGCGCAGCACACAGTCACTTGTACAGCTTTGTGGGACGAGGAATCAGAACACTCGTCTCATGGGTCGAAAAATAAGGCAGATTCTCTCAACTCTTACACTCAATTTTGCTTCCTTTGTCACACTCATCATATTTCCACTCAACTCTTACACTCAATTTCGCTTCCTTTGTCACACTCATCATATTTCCACTCAACTCTTATACTCAATTTTGCTTCCTTTGTCACACTCATCATATTTCCACTCAACTCTCACACTCAATTTCGCTTCCTTTGTCACACTCATCATATTTCCACTCAACTCTTACACTCAATTTCGCTTCCTTTGTCACACTCATCATATTTCCACTCAACTCTTACACTCAATTTCGCTTCCTTTGTCACACTCATCATATTTCCACTCAACTCTTACACTCAATTTCGCTTCCTTTGTCACACTCATCATATTTCCACTCAACTCTTACACTCAATTTCGCTTCCTTTGTCACACTCATCATATTTCCACTCAACTATTACACTCAATTTAGCTTCCTTTGTCACACTCATCATATTTCCACTCAACTCTTACACTCAATTCGCTTCCTTTGTCACACTCATCATATTTCCACTCAACTCTTACACTCAATTTCGCTTCCTTTGTCACACTCCATCATATTTCCACTCAACTCTTACACTCAATTTCGCTTCCTTTGTCACACTCATCATATTTCCACTCAACTATTACACTCAATTTGCTTCCTTTGTCACACTCATCATATTTCCACTCAACTCTTACACTCAATTTCGCTTCCTTTGTCACACTCATCATATTTCCACTCAACTCTTACACTCAATTTCGCTTCCTTTGTCACACTCATCATATTTCCCCCTCAACTCTTACACTCAATTTCGCTTCCTTTGTCACACTCATCATATTTCCACTCAACTATTACACTCAATTTAGCTTCCTTTGTCACACTCATCATATTTCCACTCAACTCTTACACTCAATTTCGCTTCCTTTGTCACACTCATCATATTTCCACTCAACTCTTACACTCAATTTCGCTTCCTTTGTCACACTCATCATATTTCCACTCAACTCTTACACTCAATTTCGCTTCCTTTGTCACACTCATCATATTTCCACTCAACTATTACACTCAATTTTGCTTCCTGTCACACTCATCATATTTCCACTCAACTCTTACTCTCAATTTCACTTCCTTTGTCACACTCATCATATCTCCACTCTACTCTTACACTCAATTTCGCTTCCTTTGTCACACTCATCATATTTCCACTCAACTATTACACCCAATTTAGCTTCCTTTGTCACTCTCAACTCTTTCATTCAATTTTGCTTCCTTTGTCACACTCATCCTATTTCCACGTCATTCACCTATCCTCATGCATTACTGTCACCTGTCTCGCCTTCTATCCATCCATACACTCGCTCGATTAGTTCAGTCTTGATGCCTGAAGTTCCTGGCAGCTCTCTAAGGCACTAAGGGTCATAATTCAAGTCCATACATGACATTCCTGCACATGCCACGCCTCTCACCTTTCCATCCTTCCCACATATCCGAAAACATCCCTTCTACATCTTTTTCTCCTAAACCGTCATGATCTGGCAGTCACTCCTACAGTTTCTCTCACTTCTGTATCCTGGTTTTCCTTCCTATCATGCACAGTTCCTTGGATTAATTTCAAATCAACACTTTTCTAATTTTGTATAACTTTGCATCTGTACCATTTTCCACTCAAGCCACTTCGATTACTACTTTTCCTGGATAAAAACTATTGGCGTTCCATATAAATGATATAATATACTTTTAAAGGCACACAGTAGGAGTCTGCAATCACTTAAAGCTTTGTACTTAAGTATTTACAATAAGAATTACGAATGTACGGGAATGGTGAGATTATTCTGGAGTACGAGTATGTCATCATGTAGTGGCGGCGGGGTCCGTCATGCGGGTCTTGATGCACTGTGCGATCGCCTCCGCTACGTCGCTGGAAGGCAATGTCTGTAGGAGGTGCTGCAGAAGCTTGATCTGTGAGTCCAGGTTGTCCTCACTGGCTCTCCTGTACAGGCTCTTCACGGTCTCCTCTTCGGTGTCTGGGGGAATAAAGTTGATATGAGTAACTACCTTTCTCTGCTAGTACTCATCGAATAAAGTTGATATGAGTAACTACCTTTCTTGCTAGTACTCATGGAATAAAGTTGATATGAGTAACTACCTTTCTCTGCTAGTACTCATGGAATAAAGTTGAAATGAGTAACTACCTTTCTCGTTTTGTTTATTTTTTTATTTATTTATTTATTTATTATTTTTTTCTATTTTTTTATTACATTTAAGCCTATATTGCCTGTAGGCAGTGACTTCCAAGGCTCAGATGGTAGGCCCTGAAGGTTCACTTGAGGGTGGTGATGGTTGGCCCTCGCCCGTGGTGGCGCAGGCAGGATTTTTATAGTGACGCCTGTGATTAGAGGCTCATGCCGCCCCCCTGTGTCCTCCCATGCACTTCCAATCGAAGGTAGAGTTAATGGGCAGGGCATGTGGGTGTTCTTAGGCCACTTGACGGTGCAGAAAGATTTTAAGTGGATTTATGGGTCTCACTCGGGATCGAACTCGGGTCTTTGAGAATGCCACCCGGTGACGCTAACCACTCTGCTACCGCCTCCCCTATACCGCCTCCCCTATACCGCCTCTGCTAGTACTCATTGAATAAAGTTGATATGTGTAACTACCTCTCTCTGCTAGTACTCATGGAATAGTTGATATGAGTAACCTTTCTCTGTTAGTACTCAATCGAATAAAGTTGATCTGAGTAACTACTTTATATTTCCCACTTTTCCCAGTCATAACATATTCACATCCCTTCTCTCTTAAATATTCTAAAATCTTAATTTAATCTTAATTTAATCTTAATTTGAGAGAACAACATTAGGACGTGGGTAACACATTCGCATGAAGCAAAATATGTTGAATGTAACTGTGAATTAAATTGGCCCACCCCTCTTTTTATATTCTCTTACTGCCTTCTTGATGGGGACTGGCAAATAACTGGCCTTTATGTTACTTCTTTTTTTTTTGCTCTTGGCCAGTCCTTTGTGATGTAAAAAAATAAGTCACAGTTTTCAAGGTAGAGGTTTATATACATTCTCCTCTCAAACCTTACTATATGAAATCATTATATTACCTAATACTAGTTTTATCGCTTTTATCTGTGAGAGTGAAGGTCTTAGATGATGAATACACAATAAAAATAGGGACCAACATTTAAAAGGGAGATAAAAATAGATGTGAGAAAAAAAAAAAACCAAAAAAAAAACAAGGTAAATAAATAATAATAAAAAAAAAATATATAATTTTTTTTTTAGCGAGACACTTACCTTCAGGGGAGGAATCAAGGGGCGTAATGTCCTCCATGTCCATTATTTCCTGCATGTTGTCAGAGTGAGAGCTTCTCCCAGCACTCTCCCGGGCCTCAGCCTCTGCCTTGGTCACCTCAGGGGCGGAGGAGTCCTGGTGGTTGGGTCGCAGATTCTCCTTGTCGTCCAACTCACCAAACATTCTCGCCAAGCTCACCTCAACCTCGTCTATTGCTGGTGAGTTAGTGGGTATGTTCTCCCTGTGTGGGGGTTGAAGGAATGGGTCAAGTGTGTGTGGGGGTTGAAGGAATGGGTTTAGTGTGTGTGGGGGTTGAAGGAATGGGGTAAGTGTGAGTGGGGGTTGAAGGAATGGGTCAAGTGTGTGTGGGGGTTGAAGGAATGGGTTTAGTGTAAGTGTGAGTGGGGGTTGAAGGAATGGGTCAAGTGTGTGTGGGGGTTGAAGGAATGGGTTTAGTGTGTGTGGGGGTTGAAGGAATGGGTCAAGTGTGTGTGGGGGTTGAAGGAATGGGTCAAGTGTGTGTGGGGGTTGAAGGAATGGGTCAAGTGTGTGTGGGGGTTGAAGGAATGGGTTTAGTGTGTGTGGGGGTTGAAGGAATGGGTCAAGTGTGTGTGGGGGTTGAAGGAATGGGTCAAGTGTGTGTGGGGGTTGAAGGAATGGGTTTAGTGTGTGTGGGGGTTGAAGGAATGGGTCAAGTGTGTGTGGGGGTTGAAGGAATGGGGTAAGTGTGATGGGGGTTGAAGGAATGGGTCAAGTGTGTGTGGGGGTTGAAGGAATGGGTCAAGTGTGTGTGGGGGTTGAAGGAATGGGTTTAGTGTGTGTGGGGGTTGAAGGAATGGGGTAAGTGTGAGTGGGGGTTGAAGGAATGGGTCAAGTGTGTGTGGGGGTTGAAGGAATGGGTCAAGTGTGTGTGGGGGTTGAAGGAATGGGGTAAGTGTGTGTGGGGGTTGAAGGAATGGGTCAAGTGTGTGTGGGGGTTGAAGGAATGGGTCAAGTGTGTGTGGGGGTTGAAGGAATGGGTCAAGTGTGTGTGGGGGTTGAAGGAATGGGTTTAGTGTGTGTGGGGGTTGAAGGAATGGGTCAAGTGTGTGTGGGGGTTGAAGGAATGGGTCAAGTGTGTGTGGGGGTTGAAGGAATGGGTCAAGTGTGTGTGGGGGTTGAAGGAATGGGGTTAGTGTGTGTTGTGGGGTTGAAGGAATGGGTCAAGTGTGTGTGGGGGTTGAAGGAATGGGTCAAGTGTGTGTGGGGGTTGAAGGAATGGGTCAAGTGTGTGTAGATAGTGTGTGAGTTTTATTAAGATGATAAGATTGGGGTTGGAAAAATCGGATATGTGTGTGTAGATAGTGTTTTATAAAGATGACAAGACTATACTCGTCACATATAAGGTTGGCGAAAACGGGGCATCCTCACTCCCCCCTTCTGAACGCACGGGATTGGCCGAGGTGTTGGGTGTTAGGGGAGAACTTAGAGTAAGGCATTCTCACCCAACACCTCAGCCAATCCCGTGCGTTGGGAAGGGGGGAGTGAAGGGGCCCCATTTTCGCCAACTTAACGTGTGGTGAGTATAGGTGGATACAGCTAAGTATTAATTATCCGACCTTGGGGGGACCGAAGGGAGGTCGGATAATTGGAATAGTCGGATGTTCAGATATCACAGTACAGTAACCATAAACGTAAGGACAAAATGGTATAGCACATAAAAGATACAGCTCTTGAAGGCCGATCCAGTGGTATACGCGAAAGTAAAATTCATGCATAAATAAAGCCACAAATCAATGTCTTCTAAAAACTATAAAAAAAAACGACGTAAAATAAATGGCCAAAATTAGACACAATGTGGTGGTGAAAAAAGTCGGTTGTTTGGACAAGTCTGATGTTTGGAGGTCGGATGTTGGGAATTTGGCTGTAGTAGAATGTGTGTGAATTGAAGGAATAGAATATGACTGTATATTGTGTGTAGGTTGCAGTGATCAGATAAATGTTGAAATAGTGTGATAAGCAGTGTGGGATAAATGTGTAGCTACAATGTGCGAGTTTTATAAAGATGATGAAACTGGGTGGATAGTGCGTGTGTGAATTAGGGATATAATATGACTGAATATTGCGTGTAGGTTGCAGTGCTAGGATCAGATAAATGTTGATATAGGTGGGTGTGTTTATCATGAATAGTAGATGTGTTGAAATAGAATATGACTGATAACTGTCAGGTGAGTGATCAGTGTTTGTTGTAGCAGTGGGATTTTAGATACATGTCAGTTACAGTATAAACTGGTATATCGCGCTGTATTACGGACCAGATCCGACTTTATTTTTGTTTTTTGTTCTTTTTGTTATTGTTTTTTTGGTTTTCTAGCTAATAAATAGACTTGTGTGTTTATTTTTAGGTGTGAAATTCTACTATATACATCTAAGTTTTTTTTGTTTTAGGGGTGAAATTCCTAGCTATCATACACCTAAAATTTTTTTTTTGGGGCGATCCTCACTATATGGGACCCACTTCTTTTTTTTTTTAGGGGTCGAAATTTCCTACCTATATACCTACCCTTTTTTTTTTTTTTTTTTTTTTGTTTTTTTTTTTTTTAAGGGGTCGAAATTCCTAGCTATATACACCTAGATTCTTTTTTTTTTTTTAGGGTCGAAATTTCCTAGCTACATACCCTACCTGATTTTTTTTTTTTTTTTTTTTTTTTTTTTTTTTTAGGGGTCGAAATTTCCTACCTATATACACCTAGACTTTTTTTTTTTTTTTTTTTTAGGGGTCGAAATTTCCTATATACACCTATTTTTTTTTTTTTTTTTTTTTTTTATGCATATCCCCCCATTATTCGGATCCTTGCATTACTCGGACCACTCCTTGGCCCAATTAGTCCGAATATGAGAGGGTTTACTGTAGTTAGTTATATCAATCTTTGCTCCGGTCACTATGAAATCCTGTTGAGTGGAGATGTGTTGGATGCAAAAACCTTTCATTCTGTATCGTTAGGGACTGCATCATTAGGCACTGTATCGTTAGGGACTGTATCGTTAGGGACTGGGAACTAATGGGGTTGTTGTTACCTTTTTATTTTTTGCCCTTGGCCAGTCCATGGAAAAAAATTAAAATCTATCTATCTATCTGCCTGACTATCTATCTATCTATCTATCCGAAGTGCATATTAGTGAAAACATGTATGCCAAAAATGAGTGGAATCTCCTCATGAACAGATGAGTAAATACAGTGGAGAAAAAAAAAAGAAAAAAATCTCTGAATGTTTACAATAAAAAACCAAAATATATTCCCTCACCTTTTCCACATCTTTTCGTAATCCTTGAGGACCCTGCGCGTGTTGGTGACCTTGGGGGCCCGGACGGGGAGGCTGTTGACGTGGTACTCGCTCAGCTTGCTCAGCTGCCCCACCGTGCTGATCCCCCGCTGCCCCAGGACCACCATGAGACCCGACAGCCTGACCACAAGGATGGGGAACAAACATTAGGTCATTTATATCAACACAGGACTCGGGTCACAGGGAGGGGAACATTAGGTCATTTGTATCAACACAGGACTCGGGTCACAGGGAGGGGAACAGTAGGTCATTTGTATCAACACAGGACTCGGGTCACAGAGAGTGGAACATTAGGTCATTTGTATCAACACAGGACTCGGGTCACAGGGAGGGGAACAGTAGGTCATTTGTATCAACACAGGACTCGGGTCACAGAGAGTGGAACATTAGGTCATTTGTATCAACACAGGACTCGGGTCACAGAGAGTGGAACATTAGGTCATTTGTATCAACACAGGACTCGGGTCACAGGGAGGGGAACAGTAGGTCATTTGTATCAACACAGGACTCGGGTCATCGCTCTTTACTGTTAGGGAGAAGAAGAAGGCAGGCTTATACGGCAGGTAGAAGAAGAAGAAGGCAGGCTCATACGGCAGGTAGAAGAAGAAGAAGGTAGGCTCATACGGCAGGTAGAAGAAGAAGACAGGCTTACACGGCAGGTAGAAGAAGAAGGCAGGCTTACACGGCAGGTAGAAGAAGAAGGCAGGCTTACACGGCAGGTAGAAGAAGAAGACAGGCTTACACGGCAGGTAGAAGAAGAAGGCAGGCTTACACGGCAGGTAGAAGAAGAAGGCAGGCTTACACGGCAGGTAGAAGAAGAAGGCAGGCTTACACGGCAGGTAGAAGAAGAAGGCAGGCTTACACGGCAGGTAGAAGAAGAAGGCAGGCTTACACGGCAGGTAGAAGAAGGCAGGCTTACACGGCAGGTAGAAGAAGAAGGCAGGCTTACACGGCAGGTAGAAGAAGGCAGGCTTACACGGCAGGTAGAAGAAGAAGGCAGGCTTACACGGCAGGTAGAAGAAGAAGGCAGGCTTACACGGCAGGTAGAAGAAGAAGGCAGGCTTACACGGCAGGTAGAAGAAGAAGGCAGGCTTACACGGCAGGTAGAAGAAGAAGGCAGGCTTACACGGCAGGTAGAAGAAGAAGGCAGGCTTACACGGCAGGTAGAAGAAGAAGGCAGGCTTACACGGCAGGTAGAAGAAGAAGGCAGGCTTACACGGCAGGTAGAAGAAGAAGGCAGGCTTACACGGCAGGTAGAAGAAGAAGGCAGGCTTACACGGCAGGTAGAAGAAGAAGGCAGGCTTACACGGCAGGAAGAAGAAGCAGGCTTACACGGCAGGTAGAAGAAGAAGACAGGCTTACACGGCAGGTAGAAGAAGAAGGCAGGCTTACACGGCAGGTAGAAGAAGAAGGCAGGCTTACACGGCAGGTAGAAGAAGAAGGCAGGCTTACACGGCAGGTAGAAGAAGAAGGCAGGCTTACACGGCAGGTAGAAGAAGAAGGCAGGCTTACACGGCAGGTAGAAGAAGAAGGCAGGCTTACACGGCAGGTAGAAGAAGAAGGCAGGCTTACACGGCAGGTAGAAGAAGAAGGCAGGCTTACACGGCAGGTAGAAGAAGAAGGCAGGCTTACACGGCAGGAAGAAGAAGGCAGGCTTACACGGCAGGTAGAAGAAGAAGACAGGCTTACACGGCAGGTAGAAGAAGAAGGCAGGCTTACACGGCAGGTAGAAGAAGAAGGCAGGCTTACACGGCAGGTAGAAGAAGAAGGCAGGCTTACACGGCAGGTAGAAGAAGGCAGGCTTACACGGCAGGTAGAAGAAGAAGGCAGGCTTACACGGCAGGTAGAAGAAGAAGGCAGGCTTACACGGCAGGTAGAAGAAGAAGGCAGGCTTACACGGCAGGTAGAAGAAGAAGGCAGGCTTACACGGCAGGTAGAAGAAGAAGGCAGGCTTACACGGCAGGTAGAAGAAGGCAGGCTTACACGGCAGGTAGAAGAAGAAGACAGGCTTACACGGCAGGTAGAAGAAGAAGGCAGGCTTACACGGCAGGTAGAAGAAGAAGACAGGCTTACACGGCAGGTAGAAGAAGAAGGCAGGCTTACACGGCAGGTAGAAGAAGGCAGGCTTACACGGCAGGTAGAAGAAGAAGGCAGGCTTACACGGCAGGTAGAAGAAGGCAGGCTTACACGGCAGGTAGAAGAAGAAGGCAGGCTTACACGGCAGGTAGAAGAAGAAGGCAGGCTTACACGGCAGGTAGAAGAAGAAGGCAGGCTTACACGGCAGGTAGAAGAAGAAGGCAGGCTTACACGGCAGGTAGAAGAAGAAGGCAGGCTTACACGGCAGGTAGAAGAAGAAGGCAGGCTTACACGGCAGGTAGAAGAAGGCAGGCTTACACGGCAGGTAGAAGAAGAAGGCAGGCTTACACGGCAGGTAGAAGAAGAAGGCAGGCTTACACGGCAGGTAGAAGAAGGCAGGCTTACACGGCAGGTAGAAGAAGAAGACAGGCTTACACGGCAGGTAGAAGAAGAAGACAGGCTTACACGGCAGGTAGAAGAAGAAGGCAGGCTTACACGGCAGGTAAGAAGAAGGCAGGCTTACACGGCAGGTAGAAGAAGGCAGGCTTACACGGCAGGTAGAAGAAGGCAGGCTTACACGGCAGGTAGAAGAAGAAGGCAGGCTTACACGGCAGGTAGAAGAAGAAGGCAGGCTTACACGGCAGGTAGAAGAAGAAGGCAGGCTTACACGGCAGGTAGAAGAAGAAGGCAGGCTTACACGGCAGGTAGAAGAAGAAGGCAGGCTTACACGGAAGGTAGAAGAAGAAGCAGGCTTACACGGCAGGTAGAAGAAGAAGGCAGGCTTACACGGCAGGAGAAGAAGAAGGCAGGCTTACACGGCAGGTAGAAGAAGAAGGCAGGCTTACACGGCAGGTAGAAGAAGAGCAGCTTACACGGCAGGTAGAAGAAGGCAGGCTTACACGGCAGGTAGAAGAAGGCAGGCTTACACGCAGGTAGAAGAAGAAGACAGGCTTACACGGCAGGTAGAAGAAGGCAGGCTTACACGGCAGGTAGAAGAAGGCAGGCTTACACGGCAGGTAGAAGAAGAAGGCAGGCTTACACGGCAGGTAGAAGAAGAAGGCAGGCTTACACGGCAGGTAGAAGAAGAAGGCAGGCTTACACGGCAGGTAGAAGAAGAAGGCAGGCTTACACGGCAGGTAGAAGAAGAAGGCAGGCTTACACGGCAGGTAGAAGAAGAAGGCAGGCTTACACGGCAGGTAGAAGAAGAAGGCAGGCTTACACGGCAGGTAGAAGAAGGCAGGCTTACACGGCAGGTAGAAGAAGGCAGGCTTACACGGCAGGTAGAAGAAGAAGACAGGCTTACACGGCAGGTAGAAGAAGGCAGGCTTACACGGCAGGTAGAAGAAGGCAGGCTTACACGGCAGGTAGAAGAAGAAGGCAGGCTTACACGGCAGGTAGAAGAAGAAGGCAGGCTTACACGGCAGGTAGAAGAAGGCAGGCTTACACGGCAGGTAGAAGAAGAAGGCAGGCTTACACGGCAGGTAGAAGAAGGCAGGCTTACACGGCAGGTAGAAGAAGGCAGGCTTACACGGCAGGTAGAAGAAGGCAGGCTTACACGGCAGGTAGAAGAAGGCAGGCTTACACGGCAGGTAGAAGAAGAAGGCAGGCTTACACGGCAGGTAGAAGAAGGCAGGCTTATACGGCAGGTAGAAGAAGAAGGCAGGCTTACACGGCAGGAAGAAGAAGACAGGCTTACACGGCAGGTAGAAGAAGGCAGGCTTACACGGCAGGTAGAAGAAGAAGGCAGGCTTACACGGCAGGAAGAAGAAGACAGGCTTACACGGCAGGTAGAAGAAGAAGGCAGGCTTACACGGCAGGTAGAAGAAGAAGACAGGCTTACACGGCAGGTAGAAGAAGGCAGGCTTACACGGCAGGTAGAAGAAGAAGGCAGGCTTACACGGCAGGTAGAAGAAGGCAGGCTTACACGGCAGGTAGAAGAAGGCAGGCTTACACGGCAGGTAGAAGAAGAAGGCAGGCTTACACGGCAGGTAGAAGAAGCAGGCTTACACGGCAGGTAGAAGAAGAAGGCAGGCTTACACGGCAGGTAGAAGAAGAAGGCAGGCTTACACGGCAGGTAGAAGAAGAAGACAGGCTTACACGGCAGGTAGAAGAAGAAGGCAGGCTTACACGGCAGGTAGAAGAAGGCAGGCTTACACGGCAGGTAGAAGAAGAAGGCAGGCTTACACGGCAGGTAGAAGAAGGCAGGCTTACACGGCAGGTAGAAGAAGAAGGCAGGCTTACACGGCAGGTAGAAGAAGAAGGCAGGCTTACACGGCAGGTAGAAGAAGAAGGCAGGCTTACACGGCAGGTAGAAGAAGAAGGCAGGCTTACACGGCAGGTAGAAGAAGAAGGCAGGCTTACACGGCAGGTAGAAGAAGAAGGCAGGCTTACACGGCAGGTAGAAGAAGAAGGCAGGCTTATACGGCAGGTAGAAGAAGAAGGCAGGCTTACACGGCAGGTAGAAGAAGAAGGCAGGCTTACACGGCAGGTAGAAGAAGAAGGCAGGCTTACACGGCAGGTAGAAGAAGAAGGCAGGCTTATACGGAAGGTAGAAGAAGAAGGCAGGCTTACACGGCAGGTAGAAGAAGAAGGCAGGCTTACACGGCAGGTAGAAGAAGGCAGGCTTACACGGCAGGTAGAAGAAGAAGGCAGGCTTACACGGCAGGTAGAAGAAGAAGGCAGGCTTATACGGAAGGTAGAAGAAGAAGGCAGGCTTACACGGCAGGTAGAAGAAGAAGGCAGGCTTATACGGAAGGTAGAAGAAGAAGACAGGCTTACACGGCAGGTAGAAGAAGAAGGCAGGCTTACACGGCAGGGAGAAGAAGAAGGCAGGCTTACACGGCAGGTAGAAGAAGAAGGCAGGCTTACACGGCAGGTAGAAGAAGAAGGCAGGCTTACACGGCAGGTAAAGAAGAAGGCAGGCTTACACGGCAGGTAGAAGAAGCAGGCTACACGGCAGGTAGAAGAAGAGCAGGCTTACGGCAGGTAGAAGAAGGCAGGTTACACGGCAGGTAGAAGAAGCAGGCTAAGGCAGGAGAAGAAGAAGCAGTACACGAGTAGAAGAAGAAGGCAGGCTAAGGCAGGTAGAAGAAGAAGAGGCTAACGGCAGGTAGAAGAAGAAGGCAGGCTTACACGCAGTAGAAGAAGAAGCAGGCTTACACGGAGTAGAGAAGCAGGCTACAGGCAGGTAGAAGAAGGCAGGTTACACGGCAGGTAGAAGAGCAGGCTTACACGGAGGTAGAAGAAGGCAGGCTTACACGGCAGTAGAGAAGGCAGGCTTACACGCAGTAGAAGAAGCAGGCTACACGGCAGTAGAAGAAGAGGCTACACGGCAGTAGAAGAAGCAGGCTTACACGGCAGGTAGAAGAAAGAGGTTAACGCAGGTAGAAGAAGGCAGGCTTACACGGCAGTAGAAGAAGAGCTTACACGGCAGTAGAAGAAGGCAGGTTACACGGCAGTAGAAGAAGCAGGCTTACAGGCAGTAGAGAAGGCAGGCTACACGGCAGTAGAAGAAGGCAGGTTACACGGCAGGAGAAGAAGAAGGAGGCTACACGGCAGGTAGAAGAAGGCAGCTATACGGCAGGTAGAGAAGAAGGCAGCTACACGGCAGGAAGAAGAAGACAGGCTCACGGCAGGTAGAAGAAGGCAGGCTACACGGCAGGTAGAGAAGAAGGCAGGCTTACACGGCAGGAAGAAGAAGACAGGTTACACGAGTAGAAGAAGAAGGCAGCTTACACGCAGTAGAAGAAGAAGACAGCTTACACGGCAGTAGAGAAGGCAGGCTTAACGGCAGGTAGAAGAAGAAGGCAGGCTACACGAGGAGAAGAAGGCAGGTACAGGCAGTAGAAGAAGCAGGCTACACGGAGTAGAAGAAGAAGGCAGGCTTACCGGCAGGTAGAAGAAGCAGGCTTACAGGCAGGTAGAAGAAGAAGGCAGCTTACACGGAGTAGAAGAAGAGGCAGGCTTACACGGCAGGTAGAGAAGAAGACAGGCTTACACGCAGTAGAAGAAGAGGCAGGTACACGCAGTAGAAGAAGGCAGGCTTACAGGCAGGTAGAAGAAGAAGCAGGCTACGGCAGTAGAGAGGCAGGTACACGGCAGGTAGAAGAAGAAGAGCTTACACGGCAGTAGAAGAAGAAGGCAGGCTACACGGCGTAGAGAAGAAGGCAGCTTACACGGCGGTAGAAGAAGAGCAGGCTACAGGAGGTAGAGAAGAAGCAGGTTAACGGCAGGTAGAGAAGAAGCAGGCTACACGCAGGTAGAAGAGAAGCAGGCTTACGGCAGGTAGAGAAGAAGGCAGCTACACGGAGTAGAAGAAGAAGAGGCTTACACGGCAGGTAGAAGAAGAAGCAGCTACACGCAGGTAGAAGAAGGCAGCTTAACGGAAGGTAGAAGAAGAAGGCAGCTTAAGCAGGTAGAAGAAGAAGGAGGCTTACCGGCAGTAGAAGAAGGCAGGCTAACGGCAGGTAGAAGAAGAAGCAGCTACACGGCAGGTAGAAGAAGAAGCAGTTAAGGAGGAGAAGAGAAGCAGGCTACACGGCAGGTGAAGAAGAAGGCAGGCTTATCGGAAGGTAGAAGAAGAAGCAGGCTTCACGGCAGTAGAAGAGGCAGCTACGGCAGGAGAGAAGAAGCAGGCTTAACGGCAGGTAAAGAAGGCAGGCTTACACGGCAGGTAGAAGAAGAAGGCAGGCTTACACGGCAGGTAGAAGAAGAAGGCAGGCTTACACGGCAGGTAGAAGAAGAAGAAGAAGAAGGTGGGCTTACACGGCAGCAGAGGTGAGGTGTTGTGCCACGCGTTCCACTTTGTCCTGGCAAGCGGCAAGGCTAGGGAAGAAGGGGCGAGAGGCATCCATGTCTTGCGATTCAGGTTCTTCCTCCTGGGACGGCCGCTTCTCATCCGTGTCTGTTGGGTGACAATACAGTAGACATTGATGAGACCACGGGTGATTCTGATAACAATTCTTCCTCTGTGACAAATAATCAGCGAACATTACTTGAAAATATAGAATAGATGCATTGATGAAGAAGAAGGAGTTTCTGTCTGGCATTGGAGACAAGAAAATGCAATAAAATTATGGTTTTAGAACTTCTAATGGATGTGGAGAGGAAAGTTGGCAAGATGTGGATTGAAAGTGCTGAGTGCAATGTTGAGAGTAAGGAGATTGAGGTATTTTGGGCACGTGAAGAGGCGAGAAGGTGGTGAGGGATAGGAGGGAGCAATTAGAGTGGAAGTTCCAGGTCGCCGTCCACCGGGCAGGCCAAGGAAGACATGAAGGCAGTGTGTTGAAGAGGATCTGGCAACATTGGGCATTGAAGAAGTTGAGGCAATGGATAGAGATCATTGCAAGTGCATCATCGACCATCTAACCTCACGACATTAAACAGAAAGATGATGATGTAATATTAATTCTACTGTTTGCCGCACCATCACTAAAATACACAGCCATACCATCACTAAAATACACAGTCATACCATCACTAAAATACACAGTCCTACCATCACTAAAATACACAGTCATACCATCACTAAAATACACAGTCATACCATCACTAAAATACACAGTCATACCATCACTAAAATACACAGTTATTTACCTTTCACTTCGGTGGCCATTCGGGTCATGTCCAGCCGCTTCTGTGCCCGCATGCCCTTGAGGGTGCGAGGGGAGGGCGGGATCTCCACTCGCTCCGAGACGGGCGGGTCGGCAAAGCTGACGCGGCGGTACTTGGCGGGGGGTGAGGGGGTGTCTCCATCTTGAGAGAGAGAGAGAGAAAACTGTTAATCCCTTGAGACCCAGAACGTAATTTCCTTTGTAATTTGGCTACCATTAGACTAATTTTAGTGAATATAAGCAATATTTTAGATAGTTACGTACTTGTCGACTGACTAATTGGGTATATTCAGTTACTTTTCGTAATTTTATGGCTAACAGACAATAATTTACAGTAAAGGAAAGATGTGGGCGTGAAGGGGCTAAGGTGGTTATCAGTTAATTTCTCTATGTACCATAATGCCTCAGTAAGCCTCTTTGTCCCATCTTGTGACTCAATAAAACCTTCGTGATGAAAATCTTGAAAAAATTATAAATGACCAAAAAAAAAAAAAATGAAAAAAAAAATTGAAGATGACTTAACTATGATGATGATGGGCAAAACAAAATATAACAATGGAAAGCTAATTAAATTCCGCGACATTTTATTGAAAGAAAAAAAAAAAAATAATAATAATATAAAAAGGAATATTTATTGGTTGTGTGAATTGCCTCTAAAAAGCCAGGACTTTGGGCTACATCAAAAATAGCATAAAAAAAATCTTCATTGGTTGCAAAGTTATCGCAGTTCAAAGTATGCTAGACTTTGACTGTGTTTTTCTCCCTTCGAAAAAAATGGCGTTTGGTATCTTATGGAAATAGGGGCTTCATCTATCCTATCAAGATCCTGAGTGAGCCTCTTCAAGACCTGCAGTGAGTGCCTTCATTCCCTGCCCAGCCCCTTCATTCCTTGCACAGCCCCTTCATTCCCTGCACAGCCCCTTTATTCCTTGCACAGCACCTTCATTCCCTGCACAGCCCCTTCATTCCCTGCACAGCCCCTTCATTCCTTGCACAACCCCTTCATTCCTTGCACAGCCCCTTCATTCCTTGCACAACCCCTTCATTCCCTGCCCAGCCCCTTCATTCCCTGCACAGCCCCTTCATTCCTTGCACAGCCCCTTCATTCCCTGCACAGCCCCTTCATTCCCTGCACAGCCCCTTCATTCCTTGCACAGCGCCTTCATTCCCTGCACAGCCCCTTCATTCCCTGCACAGCCCCTTCATTCCCTGCACAGCCCCTTCATTCCTTACACAGCCCCTTCATTCCTTACACAGCCCCTTCATTCCTTACACAGCCCCTTCATTCCTTACACAGCCCCTTCATTCCTTACACAGCCCCTTCATTCCTTACACAGCCCCTTCATTCCTTACACAGCCCCTTCATTCCCTGCACAGCCCCTTCATTCATTGCACAGCCCCTTCATTCCCTGCACAGCCCCAACACTCCTTTGTTCCCTCCTGCCCCCCATCTCTGTGTTCCTACTCACCCAGACCGTCACTCAGCAGGGTTCTCTTCAGGATGCTAGGGGAGGGGGAGGCGCCGGGGGAGGGCGTGTGCTTCACCCACGGCCGCATCCCAACACTGCTGCCACCACACACACAAGACATTAGGGACCGACTCAGGCATCCTTATAATGACTAAACTCCTATTTCACATCAAGAACTATAGAAACACTGCTATTTCACATCAAGAACTATAGAAACACTGCTATTTCACATCAAGAACTATAGTACTGTCTCCTTCAACACTATGGACTTTACTTTGATTCACATGTACAATTTCTTTCATCTCATTTCCCGTATATCACAACTAAGTAAATACATCAAGAACTTAAGTATTCAAGAACTATTGCATTGTTTTCTTCAACGCTATGGACTATACAGTAAAACCTCTCATATTGGGACTAATTGGGCCAAGGAGTGGTCCGAGTAATGCAAGGATCCGAATAATGGGGTGATTATATATGGGAGGATGTTATATATCAAGTATAGACGTCCAGCCTCTGGCCCCTTTGCTTTTGGCTCAGTTCTTGCGGCTGGAACGTGACAGCGAGCCACGTTCCAGCCAATTAACTCATTACGTGAATTACTCATTAAGGGCTTGTTTTATGAAATAAGTTTGTTTACAGACCCCCGTTGATTTTGACAGCACTACTTTCATGTCGAATGTCAGCTCAATCCAACAATAATTAGGACTAGTTTACGCTTATTACTCATTAAGGGCTTGTTTTACGCAAAAAGTTTCTTCCGACGACCCCCATTGATTTTGACAGCACTACTTGCATGTCAAATTTCAGCTCAATCCGATAATATTTAGGAGTAGTTATACACTTTTAGGCGGAAACTTGGTTCCACGGGTCTTATGGTAAGCGACAGCAAGCTTCGCTCGCTGTCAATATAATAAAATAAAAAAAAAAAATAAAAAAAAATCTAGGTGTATAATATAGCTACCGTAGATAACAGTGAAGTCGCCACCTACAGTGAAGTCGCCAGGCACCAAATATTACGAAAGCATCACTACTGATTTTTATGTGCCACTGAAGATGTTACACAGTAGTTTATATCATGGCTGTATAATCTACCCTGTTTCAGCATTGTTTTATGCTTTGTATCTGCAAGTATAACTGTTGCGCATTTTGTTTCTCAAGTTTTTCTTCGCGCGATGACAGACGGTAAACAGTAGCTTTTCGGGCGGCAGGACACAGACTTGCCAGATCTTTCAAACTTTAATAGAATTTATTTTCACGTTGGCAGAGGAATTTTTTATATATCCAAGCATCTTCCGCAGCTAATATATATAGAGACTTGTTTTACTTTACCTCTAATTTCCCTGAATTCCCCAGAGTGGCGACTCAACTGTTGGGTTAAAATACTAGCTGGCGACTTTACTGTAGTAGGTATAGTGAGGTCGCCACTCGGTTTTATTTTTGTAATTTGTTCATTTATAGCCCTAATATGACACAGAATAAGACACAAAATGACACAGACTTTCCAGATAGACCCTTCTAACTTTCCTGAAATCATGGATGTACAAATGTAAGTATTAACGCCACCACACGTCTGTAAATAACAAAGAAACGTAGAACTGGCGACTTCACTGTTATCTACGGTAGGAAATTTCGACCCCTTAAAAAAAAAAAAAAAAAAAAATATCTAGATGTACATATAGCTAGGAAATTTCGACCCCTAAAAAAAGAAAAATAATAAATAAATAAAAAAAAAAAAAAAAAAAAAAAAAGGAGGTCCGAATAATGTCAAAGTCCGAATAATGAGTGTCCGAATACGAGAGGTTTTACTGTACTTTGATTCACATGAGTAGCCCTGAAAACTTATGTCTCCTTATAAAGCCGTTACCCACCCTGTGACCCACCTGTCCAGGAGACTCTTCCTGCGCTGGTCCGGGGATTGGCTGGGCGAAGGTCTGCCAGAGCCGCTCCTCCTGCTGGGGGACTGGCCAAGGGACCGCGACCGCCCACTCTCTGAGGCCGCCAGAATGACGTCATTAAACACTACTCCTAACATGATATGACAGGCTTGAATCTTTCTTTTTCTCTTTTTTTTCTACATCACAAAGGACTGGCCAAGGTAAAAATAAAAAGAAGAAAAACGAGGTCACAAAAAGCCTTCTTAGTTGCCAGTAACTACCTATAAAGAAGACAGTAAGAGAATAAAGAAAGGGCGATTGGCCAATTTAGTTCGGGTAATGATCGGATAATGAATATACTAGAATATACTAGAGCTAGAAAATCAAAGTTAATGATGAAAATTGAATAGTAGTTTTAACATACAATCACTCCTAGGGGGTAAACAATATAAATAACATCATGGATAAAATGAATCCAGCGTCATTCTAAAAGAGCAATCCTATGGTGACTTTGCTTCTCAGGGTGAACCGCCAAGATGGCAAGCTCAGCATCCCTACAAACCACTGATTAGGATTCAATGCTACATGTTAACACAAAACATAACCTTCCCTTCCTAATAACGGGACACTTTCTCACTTTCCCTACACTGATCAAAGATTGTCACTGATAAAGATTCAATGCTACATGTATACAGGTTGAAGTTCCCAAACTCGGCATCCCAAGACTCGGCAACACCCAAAACTCGGCTATTGTTCCGGATTTTCCAAAACACGGCAGAACACCCAAAACCCGGCGCGTAGTTGCCGGGTCGGCCGCTAGGTGCCACCACACTAGGCCGCTTGGTTTCTCCCGCCGATTTGTTTGTTGTTATTGTTCAGTGGTGTTGTGACTGTAGAGTTGTGTACACTGTTATTTTGTGTACTTCCACAGGTCTGTTATTGGTATTATGGCTCCCAAACGTCCAGGAATTTTTTTCATGTGATTTTCATGCTTTTTTTCCCCTTAATATATCTACGTTCTAAAAGTCGGAAAATTCCATTACTCGGCTCGGCGCTGGTCCCGAGGTTGCCGAGTTTGGGAACTTCAACCTGTACAAAGATTTCATGCTACAAACACAAAACATAACCTTCCCTTCCTAATAACGGGACACTTCCTCACCCGTTAGTACACTGCCGGGAGATTCACCGTCGCCCCCTGCCCTGTTCTTGATGTTCTTCTTGGCACAGGCCACCAGGAAGGCGGCGCGGGAGCCCGAGGGGATGCCGGCGCCTCGCTGCCGCATCCTCTCCGGGGTGCTCACCGCCAGCTTCAGTCTGGACCGAGCGGACTTGTCGGGGGAGAGTTCTTCCTCCTGCTGTCTGGTGTTGATGGGTGACTCCTCCATTGCTTCACTTGACACAGAGGTGGCACTAGTGGGCCCCGGTGCTGCGTCTGTTGTGGCCTCCGGTGCTTCACTGGACATAGAGATAGCACTCGTGGGCCCCGGTGCTGCGTCTGTTGTGCCCTCCGGTGCTTCACTGGACACAGAGGTAGCACTAGTGGGCCCGGTTGCTGTGTCTGCCGGCCCCTCTGTGTGCTGGGCTGCCTTAGGTTCTGTCTCATCTTCCTCCATATTGTTGCTGCTCCTGTCACTGCTAGTCTCAGGAAGTTTGTCATCTGTCCTCTCTAGAGCAGGTGTTGTTGTTTCTGTGGCTGGAATATCCTTTACTGGATCAGGAACTACTCTTTCTGGGGCTGGAATATCCTTCATTGGGCCAGCAACTACTGTTTCCGTGGCTGGAATATCCTTCATTGGGCCAGCAACTACTGTTTCCGTGGCTGGAATATCCTTCATTGGGCCAGCAACTACTGTTTCCGTGGCTGGAATATCCTTCATTGGGCCAGCAACTACTGTTTCCGTGGCTGGAATATCCTTCATTGGACCAGCAACTACTGTTTCCGTGGCTGGAATATCCTTCATTGGACCAGCAACTACTGTTTCCGTGGCTGGAATATCCTTTACTGGGTCAGGAACTGTCTCTTGATCAGGGTCAGAGTCTATTGCAATGTTGACCATCTCTTTGGTGAGAACAGTCTTCTTTGGAAGTGGAACTCTAACCTCAACAGTCTTTCTTTGACTGGAGACTGTTTCCTTGATGTTAACAGTCTTCTTTGGATGTTGAGTTCTAACCTCGACAGTCTTTCTTTGACTGGAGACTGTCTCCTTGATGTTGACAGTCTTTCTTTGACTGGAGACTGTCTCCTTGATGTTAACAGTCTTTCTTGGACTGGAGACTGTCTCCTTGTTGTCAACAGTCTTGCTTGGACTGTTGACTGTCTCCTTAATGTTAACAGTCTTCCTTGGACTGGAGACTGTTTCCTTGATAACAGTCTTGCTTGGACTGTTGACTGTCTCCTTGATGTTAGCAGTCTTCCTTGGACTGGAGACTGTTTCCTTGATAACAGTCTTGCTTGGACTGTTGACTGTCTCCTTGATGTTAACAGTCTTCCTTGGACTGGAGACTGTTTCCCTGATAACAGTCTTGCTTGGACTGGAGACTGTCTCTTTAATGTTAACAGTCTTCCTTGGACTGGAGACTGTTTCCTTGATAACAGTCTTGCTTGGACTGGAGACTGTCTCCTTGATGTTAACAGTCTTGCTTGGACTGGAGACTATCTCCTTGATGTTAACAGTCTTGCTTGAACTGGAGACTGTCTCCTTGATGTTAACAGTCTTGCTTGGACTGGAAACTGTCTCCTTAATGTTAACAGTCTTGCTTGGACTGGAAACTGTCTCCTTAATGTTAACAGTCTTGCTTGGACTGGAAACTGTCTCCTTAATGTTAACAGTCTTGCTTGGACTAAAGACAGTCAGATTATCCTGAACATCTTTTCCTGAAACGGGCACTGCCTTCTTCTTTCCAACCATCCTTTTTGGACTGAAAACAGTGACATTGGTGCCGAGAGTCTCGTCAGAACTCACTACTACATTCTCAACCTCAACGTTCTTGCTTGGACTGCAATCCATCTCAGTCACCTCATCCATGGCACTCTCTGAAGGCACAGTGGCTTGAGTCCCCTTCCTTGGAGAACCTGAAGACTCCCTCGCAATGCTTCCACCTTCCAAGTTGTCAACCTTTTCAGACAACAACTGTTTCCTACTCGATGCAGCATGATGTGACTTGTCTGCCTTTTTAATCAAGGTATCGTCACACACGCTTGATTCGGCCACAATCTTGTTCCGTTCATCAGAGTCCTTTGTTGTGCAAGGTGTTTCCTCAACCTCATTATCTTGTCCATTCCTTGAGGTCCTGGCACCATCCCTCGCTGCTTCCTCTGTGCCTCATCATCAAGTGCACTGTGTTGCTCTTCATGCTTCTTGCCTTGTGCTTCATGCATCTCTTCCTCCACCTCGTCAGCAGTGCCACGAGGGTCTTCAACATCCATCACATCCTCTGCATCTGTGTCCTTCATGCCCTCAACCTCTTTGTCAGATGTGCTGTCTCTCCTCTGGTCTTGATTTCCACTAGATGACGTATCCAATTTTTTTAATACCGATCCCTTGATGTCTGCAATGGTAATTTTTTCTGATGATAGTTTTGAATATTTTGTAGAGTCACACTTCGTTTTGATTTCTTCTTATCACTTGTATTATCTGTTCTTTGTAAGTTTTCTTGTTGTTGTTGGTTTACGGGGACACCTTCCTCTGGTTCTTTCACCCCGTCATTAGGAGTTTCTCGGTGCATTTTGTCCATATCGGCATCCGGAATCTTCTTCTTGTCTTCTTCCTCCTGTTCAACCTCCTTCTCTTCTTCCTTTTCCTGACCAGCACTTATGTATTCTTCTTCTTCTTCTTCTTCTCCTCCTCAGGCTCTGGAGAAGCTGGAGTATCTGCCCTTCCCATCGCCTCATCACGGTCCTCCTCGTCACTGGAAGAGGAAGATCTGTCCTCCTCCACTTCCTCTTTATCATCATCACTTTCTGATTCTGCCGCAGGGACTTTCACGTCTTTATCTTGCGCTCCTTTTCCTTTGCCATCTCTAACACACCGCAATTCCATTTCTTCGTCACTGTTGGTAAGTGACATCACTGCTACATCATCATGCGTATCCTCGGCTTCACCAGAGGCAGTGTCGTCGTGGATCTCGGTGCCTCGCCGGGCGGCTGGGTAGCTCACCTCCCCATGCAGGTCTTGTCCACATTCCATCGGGGTGGATGATTCCTCCGAGGTCTTCTGGGGGTCAGGGGAATCCTCAAACACGTCCATTCCTTTCCCGGTCTCTGGCTGTTCTTCCTTCTCAGGTTCGTTTTTTCTGGTTCACCCGATTTAGATTTAGGCATCTCTGACCTCATGCTTTCATCCTCCTCTGGTGTTTTGTCATCCAAGGGAATGAGAGAGCTGTCCCTGTCCTCCACACGAGTCTCATTCTTATCCACCACGCCAGGACTCTCCTCCACCACCTCAACGCTGTCTTTTTGTGTCTTACGTGATGGAGTCTCATGATTGTCTTGCTCTTTCCTTTTTGATTTGGAAGAGATACTGTTTTCTTTGGAGGTGGATGCATCAAAGGTTCCAATGATGGTAATAGATTCATCAAAATCAAATTCAGTCTCTTTGATCTCCTTGTTAACGTCATTACATTTCTTGGGCGTGCCGTCGGGGATACTTACTTTGTCAAGGGATGGACCGTCTACTTCCATCTCACCTTCAATACGTGACACGCCTTCCGTTGTCAGAGAGTCACAACTGTCGTCCAGGGTGGAGACGAGGCTGCTGAAGCTGATGTCGCCGCCGTTCTCAGAGTCACCCTTCTGCAGGAGCTTCTTCTTGGATTTCTTGGGAGTGATGGGCTGCGGAATGTCCTTGTTCGGGGCCACAATCTTGCGTCCCGATCGGGTGACCTTGGGAGAAAATGCAGACTTGGTTTTGGTACTCTCTTCCTTCTCGGGGTGGGTCTGGCTCGGATATGATTTGGTTTTTCTCAAAGATTTGGGTGTTTCCCTGGAATCTCTAATTACAATCTCTTCGGAACGACTGCTTTCTAGCTCGATGATGGAATCCTCATCACTGCCGTCGTGGTTCTCCGTGGTATTTTCAGTTCTTCTTTTCTTGGTGGAGGACTCAACACTGTCTTGTCGGCTGAAAAGTTTCCGTTTTCTTTTCCCTCCTGATGAGGATGTCTGGGTTGCCGCGCCTTCCCTCGAATCCTCCGCCACGAGTCTTACCGGTAACTTTTCGTCTAATTCTTTTTTGTCTGACTTACTATTTCCTGAATCACACACTGAGGCTCTCAACGAGGGCCTCAAGGGGCTGGTCAAGTCTGGCAGACCTAAAATTTCGTCATCTGAATCACTCGCCGGCGCTGCAGGCTGCGGCGTCTCCCCCTCTATCTTGTCACTTGTGATCTTCACTTTCAGTCTTTGCTGTGCTAGTTTTGCATCTTTAACGACAGAAGGGGACACAGTCACTTCCATAAAGTTAATTCTCCTCCACTGGGGTACACTGCATTTCGGTGATATCTCTTGTGAGGCTCCATGAGTTGCAGTCTGAGATTTTTTGTGTGGAGAGGAAGCTTGGTCGTCATTCACGCAGGGCACGTCAGCTTTATCGTCAAGCATTTTCTGCATATCACGCGAGGCATCGTGTAGCACGGCACACAACTCTACATTGGCCTTCTTGTATACCTCTGCCTCTGGTGACTGTTCGGGCCCCCACAACACCTCACTACCTTCAAAACTTTCATTCTTGACTTTCTCCGAGTGGTTTGAAAGACCGTTTTGTTGATGACGGCCTTGTTTCTGATTCAAGGACTTTCGTTTCTCAGCTTTCACACTTGTGCCCGAACCATTTACCAGATTTTTTTTGGCCTTATCACAATCCTTAGTTATCTTCTCTGGCTTTATGGTTGATATGATCATTGGTTCATCGCTGTCTGATAGCTGGCCCGTGACTGTGTCCGTATCACCTGCAGCTTTATTTTGTTCTTTACCCTGTGACTCCGACGCTGATTGAGACGTGGTGTGTTTTCCCTCTCTCTTCTGTGGTGAGGGGACACTTCTGCTTGTTCTCACGGCTTTTTTGACAACACTCTTGCTGGGTGATGCACTGGAGGCCACGCTGGAAACACAACACACATATAATGCAACACAAAAACATAAACAGTAATAATGGTGATGAGTTAAGGAACAGCAAAGGGATGCATGAGTGATGTTGATAAATAGGTGCATCATGTGCTATAGCTAATCAAGAGATGCAGGACTGGGATATAACAGTAGATATGACATGTAACTTAGAAAAAACTGTCAGCTTAAGAGTCAAATACGGAAATTGAAGGGCGCAGAATATGACACTATGAGCTTCGAATCAAGTTGTAATTCCGTGATTTGAATGATTTAATTTTGAATGCTGTAGTTCCATATTCCTTTAGATTTCTACAGTCTGAAACTTAACGAGTGCAAGCAATACTTCTACATAAAGCTTCGAATCAAGTTGTAATTCCGTGATTTGAATGATTTAATTTGAATGCTGTAGTTCCATATTCCTTTAGATTTCTACAGTCTGAAACTTAACGAGTGTAAGCAATACCTCTACATAAAGCTTCGAATCAAGTTGTAATTCCGTGATTTGAATGATTAAATTTGAATGTTGTAGCTCCATATTCCTTTGGATTTCTACATAGTCTTAAACTTAATGAGGCCGAGCAATACTTCTACCTAAGGCAACTCACCTGGAGACGTCTGGGGTGGCAGGAGAGCCAGTAGAGATGGAAGATGTGTCACCGTTCTCACTCTTTTCTGACCGCATGCTCTTCCTCACCCTCGCAGAATACCTAGTGGGAGGCGTTGGTCCACCCTTGCCCTGCTGTAACAAAAGGAATCGGTCAATATAACTTATGACAGAAAGGTTCCATGCTTACACTGATGAGCTCTAATAATCTGATGGCAGGTCACAAATATTTTTTTTTTTTTTTTTTTTTTTTTACGTTGGAGCCTGATTTTTTACGTTGGAGATGCATGATTGTGTGTCTAAAGGCTGTTCTGATTCATGTGCTCCCTTGAAGGCCTTGCTTGTCCCATCCCCTCCAGGTCTTCCTACTGTGCTGGTGCTGTATCATTCATAGCGACATACTTCATCTACTCATTCTCATCCATGATTTCCACATTACTGAACCACCATATGAAAGAACACATCACCACTGAACCACCATATGAAAGAACACATCTCCACTGAACCACCATATGAAAGAACACATCACCACTGAACCACCATATGAAAGAACACATCTCCACTGAACCACCATATGAAAGAACACATCACCACTGAACCACCATATGAAAGAACACATCACCACTGCACCACCATATGAAAGAAAACATCAGGACTGAACCACCATATGAAAGAACACATCACCACTGAACCACCATATGAAAGAAAACATCACCACTGAACCACCATATGAAAGAACACATCACCACTGAACCACCATATGAAAGAACACATCACCACTGAACCACCATATGAAAGAAAGCATCACCACTGAACCACCATATGAAAGAAAACATCACCACTGAACCACCATATGAAAGAACACATCACCACTGAACCACCATATGAAAGAACACATCACCACTGAACCACCATATGAAAGAACACATCACCACTGAACCACCATATGAAAGAAAAAATCACCACTGAACCACCATATGAAAGAAAACATCATATGAAAGAACAGTGATGAAAGAAGAAGGCAAAGTAGAGAGTGATACATTACCTTTTTTTCGCTTAACTGCTCCAATTTGAGTTTTCTTGCCGAGAGAGGCGTGTTCTTTTTATTACTGGAGACCTTGCTGGCGAGTCCTGGTAGGGACTTGCTTTCTCTTTCTGTGGGTTTAAAAGGAAAGAAAAGAGTATTAAACTATATTATCTGACTGTTTTTCTTTATAGGGACTGGCAACTATGCACTCTTTGTTACCTCTGGGTTTTTTTGCCCTTGGCCAGTTCTTTAAGGAAAAAAAAAAAAAAAAAAAATAAAAAAAAAAAAAATAAAAAAAAAAAAAAAAAAAAATAATAATAATAATAATATTAATAATAATAATAATAATAATAAATAAATAAATAAATAGGTAGTCTTATTCCTCCCCAGAACACTACCTAACTCCTGGTAACGTGATTCCTTCTATCAACACGCCTTATTCCCTTCCTAACCATGTCATTACTTCAAAAATACTCATCTCTTTGTCTGCGATTCATTCTAAAATCATCAAAATCTAAGTAGTCCTCTAGAAATCTTAATTATATCTTAACTGGCTACAATTCATCACTTAAATAAGATAAGATTTTCATCCTATCTAGACACTTTGCAAGTACCAACTACAAGGTTACTGACTATACAAAGCGCCGCCACGTCAGCACGAACTAGTCATCACTTAAATGAAACCTTCTCAACGTATCACTCAGCTTTGCAAACTACATATGAGGCGTCCCGCATAAGAAGGGCCGTTCGTGTCACCCCGGCCAAAACCGAGATAATAATGTATAGCACTCTATTGGGTCTTAACTTTTGCGTGGGAGTGGATAGTGTCCCTTAAAACACTGTGTTCAAAGGGACATCCACTCAGGTTAGGTTAGGTTAGGTTAGGTTAGGTCCCATGCAAAAGTTAAGACCTCAATAGTGCTATACATAGTTATCTCGGTTTTGGCCGGGGTGGTGCGAGCGGCCCGGCCCTTCTCATGCGGGACGCCTCATGTATATCGCATCAAAAAAAGTATCTACATATATGCTGTGCCTAAATGGAATAAAAAAAACCTCGTTGGGCAGCATTAAGTGAAGCACAAGTTTCTCGAAATAGAACAATACATAAGATTTCACATGATAGACAGAGATAAATAGATAATTTATAATGATAGATAGATAAATATATAATATATAATGATAGAGAGATAAATAGATAATATATAATGATAGATAGAGATAAATAGATAATATATAATGATAGATAGATAAAGATAATATATGATAGATAGAGATAAATAGATAATATATAATGATAGATAAAGATAAATAGATAATATATAATGATAGATAGATAAATAGATATATTAATGCTAAATGAATAAAAGATAATATATGTATAGATAAATTCAGTGAAGCATTAAGAGTTATAAGTCTCGAAATAGAACAAACACAAATTTCACATGATAAAGGTTACTTTCCTGGGTGCTTGATGAATAAATGGATTACTTCCTGGTGTGGCTGATAATAATGGCTACTTTCCTTGGTGTGGTGGGATGAATAAATGGCTTATTCTTGGTGTGCTTGGATGAATAAATGCTTACTTCCCTGGTGTGCTGGGATGAATAAGCTATTTTCCTTGGGTTGGCTGATGAATAAATGGCTTACTTTCCTGGTGTGCTGATGAATAAATATGGCTACTTTCCTTGGTGTGACTTGATGAATAAATGTCTTACTTTCCCTTGGTGTGGCTTGGATGAATAAATGGCTTACTTTCCCTTGGTGTGGCTTGGATGAATAAATGGCTTACTTTCCCTTGGTGTGACTTGGATGAATAAATGGCTTACTTTCCCTTGGTGTGACTTGGATGAATAAATGGCTTACTTTCCCTTGGTGTGACTTGGATGAATAAATGGCTTACTTTCCCTTGGTGTGACTTGGATGAATAAATGGCTTACTTTCCCTTGGTGTGACTTGGATGAATAAATGGCTTACTTTCCCTTGGTGTGACTTGGATGAATAAATGGCTTACTTTCCCTTGGTGTGGCTTGGATGAATAAATGGCTTACTTTCCCTTGGTGTGACTTGGATGAATAAATGGCTTACTTTCCCTTGGTGTGACTTGGATGAATAAATGGCTTACTTTCCCTTGGTGTGACTTGGATGAATAAATGGCTTACTTTCCCTTGGTGTGACTTGGATGAATAAATGGCTTACTTTCCCTTGGTGTGGCTTGGATGAATAAATGGCTTACTTTCCCTTGGTGTGACTTGGATGAATAAATGGCTTACTTTCCCTTGGTGTGACTTGGATGAATAAATGGCTTACTTTCCCTCGGTGTGACTTGGATGAATAAATGGCTTACTTTCCCTTGGTGTGGCTTGGATGAATAAATGGCTTACTTTCCCTTGGTGTGACTTGGATGAATAAATGGCTTACTTTCCCTTGGTGTGGCTTGGATGAATAAATGGCTTACTTTCCCTCGGTGTGACTTGGATGAATAAATGGCTTACTTTCCCTTGGTGTGACTTGGATGAATAAATGGCTTACTTTCCCTTGGTGTGGCTTGGATGAATAAATGGCTTACTTTCCCTTGGTGTGGCTTGGATGAATAGATGGCTTACTTTCCCTTGGTGTGGCTTGGATGAATAAATGGCTTACTTTCCCTTGGTGTGACTTGGATGAATAAATGGCTTACTTTCCCTTGGTGTGGCTTGGATGAATAAATGGCTTACTTTCCCTTGGTGTGGCTTGGATGAATAAATGGCTTACTTTCCCTTGGTGTGGCTTGGATGAACAGAACAATAAACAAGATTACACATGGTCAACGGCTTACTTTCTCTTGGTGTGCTTGGATAAAGTCTTCCATGGAGTCCGCCTCATTCACGCTGGCAGACTCCCGCGCCGCCTTGTCCCACTTCGTCTGCACGTCAAGGAGGAAGGAAGGCACGTCAAGGGAGGCAGCCGTCACGGAGGCAATGCAACTCTCTATCAGCTTCTGCACTTCCACCTTCACCTTCTCATTGGTGGAGATAAACGCCGCAGAAAACAGAGGGTCGAGAGCACTCAGGTGTTCCGCCACGAATTCCGCCGATCCCTTCCGCGCGATGCAATCCTTGACGAGCGTAGTGAAGGTTTTGAGCATGCCGATAAACTTCCGCTCCACTTTAAAGTCAAACACCACGGCTGGATTTACCCTCACGCCCTTCAGTAGTATCTTCATCATGATGGTAATGAACTCGGGCACAAAGCTTGAGGGCGCTTCTGGGATCCCCTTCATCATGTTGAGGGCTGCCTGGCACAGATTCTCGGCGACGTACATGCGCTGACGGGACACCATGGAACATATTCGCTCGAAGATTTCCACAGTTAGTACCATGGTGGAGGCCAGGTTGTGGAGGGGGTGAGGCTTCTTCTTGGCCTTGGCGGGGCTCGGAGATACTGCAAGCACAATACATAATACATCAAATAAGGTTAAAATAAGGGAAAAAAATTTGGTATGTACATGTTAGTATGGAAAATATAATATGGTAGAAGTAAATAAGGTAATAAAATAAGGTAATATTATATGGTAGGAGTAAATAAGGAAATAAAATATGGTAGAAGTAAATAAGGAAATATAATATGGTAGAAGTAAATAAGGTAATAAAATATGGTAGAGGTAAATAAGGTAATAATAATATGGTAGAAGTAAATAAGGAAATAAAATCAGGTAAAAGTAAATAAGGTAATAAAATAAGGTAAACAAAAATAAGGAAATAAAATAAGGTAATATAATATGGTAGAAGTAAATAAGGAATTAAAATAAGGTAAAAGTAAATAAGGAAATAAAATAAGGTAAAGTAAATAAGGTAATAAAATAAGGTACAGGTAAATCAGGTAATAAAATAAAATAATAAAATCAGGTCAAAATCAGGAAATAAAATCAGGTACAAGTAAATAGGGTCAAATCAGGTCATAAAATAGGTCAATAAGTAATAATATAAGTAAAATATGTAATAGGGTCAAAATCAGGTCATAAAATAAGATAAAAATACGCAATAAGGTCAATTGAAGCTTAACGTAAGGAGTGGGTTCCAGTGTGACAAATGTGCACTTCAATATTATTTTCTGTTTCATTATACATTAGGCATTGTTGCATACATGAGGCGGCACAACAACACAAGGCAATTGGCTAACACAAATACTCAATAGTAAAAGATAATATACATAATACTGAATGAAAATACTATAACAAAATCAAATCAAATATGAAGGCGATAAAAGGTGTTCCATGAAATCTTTGGTTCGTAATTTGAGACACAAGAGATAGCCTGTCTCCTGAGCAGCCTTGTACAGATGGCAACAGACACACTGTGACTCTAAATCATGGGGAGTTAAAAATTGTAGTAGTAAAAAATTGTAGTATCCAACCAACCAGCAGTACCAACGTATAGAAAAAAAAATACTAGTACTACTAATACTAATAAAATAATAATTGGAAAAAATATATAATAAAAAGATAAGTAAAAAAATAATAATAATACACCTACTATAAAAAAAACTACTACTACGTGCAAAAAAAAAAAACTAAAAAAAAAAAAAAAAAAAAAAAAAACAAAAAAAAACGAAAAAAAAAAAACTAAAAAAAAAAAAACGAAAAAACTATAAAAAAAACGAAAAAACTAAAAAAAAAAAACCGAAAAAAAAACCGAATATAATAAAAACTAAAAACTAATAATAATAATAAATACTACTACTACACTCACCCTCGTCAGCGGTGTCTCCCAGCCTGTGGTAGCTGAAGGTCTCAGTGAGGAGGACCAACACCTGGGCCGTCATGACGTGGAAGGCCATGTGGACGTCAGGCGTGTCGAGGTGTTGTGGTCCTGGCAGAAGGCAAGCAGGGTGGAGGCCACGTGCTCCACCTCGCTGTTGGGCTCCACCGTGCGTGTGGAGGAGGTGAGGAGCGTCAACTTGTGCCACAGTAGCCGCCATGTCTCCATGATGTGCTGTGGGCGGAGAACATTAGGTGTACAGTAAAACCTCTCATATTGGACTAATTGGGCCAAGGAGTGGTCCGAGTAATGCAAGGATCCGAATAATGGGGGGATTATATATGGGGGTATTTAGATATGAAAGAAAAAAAAAAAAAAAAAATCTAGGTTAGGAAATTTCAACTCCCGAAAAAAAGAAAAAAAATTAGGTTAGGAAATTTCAACCCCTATATAAAAAAAAAAAAAAAAAAAAAAAAAAAAAAAAAAAAAAAAAAAAAAAAAAAAAAAATAATAATAATAATAATAATAATAATAATAATAATAATAATAATAATAATAATAATAATAATAATAATTCTCGGCTAGGAATTTCGACCAAAAAGAGGAGGTCCGAATAATGTCAAAGTCCGAATACGAGAGGTTTTACTGTATTTCATTTTATTTATATTTTCATTTCATGCACCCAGACAGCCATGCTTTCTCATTCTACTGTATTTTCTTCCTCCTTGACTAACATACGTTTTATCCATTTAGTATGTATTCCAGACACCCAGGCTTTCTTATTATCTCGAAATTTTCTTCCTCCTTGACTACCACACTAATCCATTACGTATACCTAACTAGTAATCCATGTATGCATTCCCCTACATAATCACTAAGTACTTTCATTATATTGTTTCTTCCTCCATGACTAACACAAGCTTCTTATCCATTTATGCATTACCCTACATGATCACTATATACATCTCATTAAACATTCCGCATCTCAATATTTTACTTAACGCTATTTTACGACTCAAAGCTGCTCTGTAAACCTAACCTCCACAAACCGAGGCATCGCATACCTCTAACATGTCACCTGGAAACAGTAATTACCTGGAATATGTCAAACGGGGCGCAGGAGAAAGCCTCCGTGGCGTGGATGACGGGAAAGTGCAGAACACTACACACACAGGCCCAGTCAGGCTCACTGTCCTCACAATCACCGGTGGTAGCCTGCAACACCACCAAACAAATCTATTAATTAACCTCATCTATATTTAGGGTTACACAAATAAAGAAATGATGGGCAGGGAATGGGCAAGCAATGACATGTGCAGCACTTCATCATCTGCAGGAACTTCACTGTCTCACAATACTGAAGAGCAGTCACTCACAAATATTCAAAGAATTAAAAAAAATACATATACTGTATACATACACTCAGAGCTGGACACTAAATACATTGCATGTATTCAAATATTAAATACATGGGAGAAATGTATTTAAATACTAAATACATAAATTGTATTTAAATACATCTGTAAATACATTTTAAATACACAAATTTTAACATGTCCGAAAAAAATGGATTTCCTTCGCAGGCCTTTTTCCTTTACTAACTCCTTCCTTCATGGAGAAATTTCCTTCAAATCAGGACATTTCCTTGAAAGTGGAAACCCTGGTTCACTGTAACATCAGGGTTGCCAGATAGTTGGGCGAGTTTATGGCCAAATTAACTGATAAAAAAGTATTTACATTTTTATATTAGGTATAAGTATTTAAATACAATGTACATATTTAAATACTCATAAAAGTATTTGACACTAAGTATTTAAATACATGACAACCAATGTATTTATAAATACATTTCTAAATACACAAATGTATTTAAATACAAATGTATCAAAACACTGCCCAGCTCTGCATACACTCACACACACACACCCAGCTCTAAATTGAAGTCCAACTCCTCAGTGCTATGCTAAAAAGACAGATGGAAACAGACAGTCATAACATCTGACAGTACACTTACCACCTGGTCAATGTGTGCCAGCATCTGCCTCAGCACTGCATTCCACAGGTCACACAGCACCAGGGGGTCGCCGGGACACAGGAACGGCACGGCCGACGCGCTGAGCTCCTGGACGGCCGCCTGCAGGAACCTCAGCTTGCCCGTGACTGGCTGGCTGTTCTCAAGCACCGTGCTCCACACACAGACGAAGCTGAGGGACGGGGATAAGGGGGGCTTTACAAAGTGAAAGAAAGGACAGGGATGTATAAAGTGAAAGATAAATCATCAACTTGGGTATAAAATAACTTTGTAAACCACTAAACATAATAAAAAAACGTCCTCTCATCCCCAGCACTTACTTGGAGTCAGTGAGGGCGTGGTGGAGGAGGGGGGGGCGGCACAGCTGGGTGATGAGGTGGTTGCTGAGCGTGCCACACATGATGTCCTGGGCGTCCACACTGCCACAGGCTGGTATGTGGTATTGATGGGAGTTGAGAACCTTCTTGGGTAGAGCCAGATCTCCTACAATCAATTTGCTAAAGAATATGAACAGAACTGGCTCTGAGAGTCACCCGGATGACAGAGGGTCTCAAGGTGTGACAGTGTACTGAAAAGCTCCCTCACCACATCCACCACTTCTTTCTTCTGCACGTTAGGCACAGTGGCGGCTCTGATGTGGCCCAACAGGGAACTGAAAATGTGCTTCCCAAGAGTATTTTGCTGCACATCTTTGAAGTCCAGGGTTTGTACTGTCTCGGAAAAACATCTCAAGAGCAGAGGGTAATGTCTCATAAACAAGGCCGGGGACATCAAATGATGATGAATAACGGACGAGTGCTTGTATTTGGGGACGTTGGTGTCACTTGTAAGAAGCTGGGCCAGTATTTCTGCATGAGCACCGTGAAGGGTGCTGAAGGTTCGGTGCGGAGATGACACGGCGCCGGACATGATGAGGTTTCTGTTACTGCGTCCGACTTTGTCTCTTTCTGAAGACAAGCCACCAATAAAACAAAACTGCAGCAGCGGCACAGCAGCCAGGTCAAAGTTTGCAGCCAGGCATTTCTGGTCTGCCAGGAGGCACACCAGATGCCACCATATATGCAGCTTGGTGCTGCACACCTCCTCCGTCCTTGAATTACTGACTTTGAGTGGAGCAAGAAGCAGCTGCAGCTTCTTTTGATGAGTTAATGTGTTCTTATCAAGAGCAAAGTTGTCAATGATCACACGCCATGTGTTGAAACTCTCAACTCTCACCTCGGGTTCTGATATTTTAAAAGCCTTTTCCACGACATTTAGAAGTAAGTTAGTGAGGGATCTCATGGAGTGCAGTTCTGTGCCCAGCAGAGACACCACTTCCCGCCACACCTGCAGGATGGTGTAGCTGCCGCCCAGCACCATGCGAGCCATGTCCTTGCAGTACTTGTCCTTCAGGTCTGCCATCACCATTGTGATGAGGTCACTCCTCACCCCAGGAGTAGCCATCTCCTCCATTGTTTCCCTGACCTTGGCGGTAACCTCCAAGGCACTGTTGCGGACCTTCAAGTTGGCATGAAACATTTTGGAGAATGTACTCGGGAACCACGACGTCCCTAGCCTGACCGCAGCGCCCGGCTCGGCGTTGAGGAGAATCAAGACAACTTGCAATGCCTCACAAACTACAGACGCTGAGAGATCCTTCATCTGCAGTATTTCTCTGAGGATTTTAAAGGTGTCCTGCAGGTCGCCGAGATAGGCCTCCCTCTTCAGCCTACTTTTAGCAAGGCTCTGCAGAACTATGTCAGTTATTTTCCTACTCTTGTTTGTCTTCAAAGTTGTGACCAGGATATCACACAAGTCCTTCTGTTCCGCGGCGCCGACGTGAGCGAGGAAGGACGGGCTGGCCAGGAGGTGGACGCACAGACCCGCCGCCTCGTGCACTTCCTCGTCCTTGTGACTAGTGAGGTCCACCTTGAGGTTCTGAAGCACCTGCCGGGTCTCGGCGGCAAAAATGTGTTCATTCCAGTCCAGGGCATTCCCATTCTCGGCAAACAAACTGGAATGGGAGGAGAGGAGACATTCATATTATAGAACATAAGAAAATAAGTGAACTACAAGAGGCCATGAGACCTACACGTGGTAGTTCCTTTATATAATAAATAATAATAAAGTTGATAAATAAAGTAAAGGTGTTATTATCAACCCTATTATTATTATTATCACTATGAAGGAAAACACAAAAGTTCCATGGACGAATGGACTCACATTTAAAACTAATGGAAATAATGATGAATATACACACTAGAAATACACATTAATGGAGAAAGCAATTTTCCTAAATGAATGGGACTGCAAACTAATGTATAATGTGTAATAACCAAACCATAATTTCAATCTAGGCAAAATAATTTCAATCTAGGCAAAATAATTTCAATCTAGGCAAAATAATTTCAATCTAGGAAAAATAATTTCAAATGAATCAGGTTTATTTTTCATACAAATGGCATTTTTCCAAACAGGTGGGAAGCTCACTAACAACTTTTGGTAACCTAATTTTTTTGTGTTATGAATATCTAAACAGATAAAACTCACTTGGACAGATTGTTGTAAGCCTCCCGCCGCTCCCCTGCACCGGCCCCCGTCATTGCCCCCGTGATTGCCTGCTGTCTTCCCTCCATCATTCACATCAGACAGACCTGCACAAGGGACAGATAGATATATATAGATATTTATTGACCACAGGATTATAAATTACACATAATATCATTAACCCCTTGAGACCCAGAACGTAATTTCCATTGTAATTTGGGTACCATTAGATGATTTTTAGTGACTATAAGCAATGTTTTATAGCTATGACCTGTTTAGTATCCTTGTCCACTAACTAATTTGGTATATTTAGTGACTTTTCGTAATTTTATGGCTAACAACAGACGATTTTATATAGCAATGGGAAGACCTGGGCGTGAAGGGGTTAATAAATAGACAAAACACATAATGTCTACAAATGAAACATTCCCACAAATTTGAGTAACAAACTGTAGTACAACAACAACAAACAAAAACTCCATAAACTACTAAACACATAAAATTCAACAAGCCGGTCTACTACATACTGACACTACATATTAACATGATCAAAATTACAGACAAGGTCATCAAGTTCCCTCTAGTCACAGTGTGTATCAGTACTGGCGTCCCTGTGAAAGACAACAAAATAAGATATCAACAGAAAAGAAGACACACACACTGGTGGCCAACCTAACCTAACCAAACCCTTAAACTAACTTAACCTAACCTAGTCTAAGAAAAATTTACTGTTTGCACATTTCATAGTTACTTTCAAACTCGTTATGACCTATTTTAACAGTAGAAAAGTGTATACAATAAACCCTTCATGCTCGCGGGGGTTAGGGAACAGAGACACCCGCGAGTATCGTAAATCCGCGAGCATGACATTAGTCATTCATTTACCCATTTTTTTTTTTTTTTTTTACATCACAAGGAACTGGCCAAGGGCACAACAAAAATGGGTAACACAAAGCCCGCTTAGTTGCCAGTCCCTATAAAGAAGACAGTAAGAGAATAAAATAAAAACAGAGGGGTAGGCCAATTTAGTTCGGGAGGTGTCTTGTTACTCTTCTTTTGAAAAGATTTAAGTCATAGGAAAGTGGAAAAATAGAAACAGGAAGAGAGTTCCAGAGTTTACCAGTGAAAGGGATGAAAGAGTGCGGGACAACACGCGGGAGTAAAGATACTGATTAACTCTTGCATTAGGAAGATGGACAGAATAGGGATGAGAATGAGTAGAAAGTCTTGTGCAGCGAGGCCGCGGGAGGGGGGGAGGCATGCAGTTAGCAAGTTCAGAAGAGCAGTGAGCATGAAAATAACGGTAGAAGAGAGCAAGAGAAGCAACATTGCGGCGGTGATTTAAAGATTGAAGACAGTCAGTCAGAGGAGAGGAGTTGTTGATGAGACGAAAAGCTTTTGACTCAACCCTGTTTAGGAGAGCTGTATGAGTGGATCCTCCCCAAACATGTGAGACATACTCCATACATGGGCGGATAAGGCCCCTGTAGAGAGCAAGCAATTGGGAGGGAGCAAAAAAACAAAAAAACAAAAAAAAAACAAGGGGGTTTGAAAACCGTTTGAAGTTTTGAAAGTTTTGAAGAAAACGGTTTGAAGGGTTTATTGTAATACTTTAATCCAGACAGTCATGTTCTAAATATTAGCCCTGCAGTTTTGCTGTTATGTGTTATGTTAGGCTAGCCTAAACTGAACCTTAACCTAACCTAACTTTAACCTCTTAATATGACAACTGTAATCTAATGTGGACAAAATTATTCCAGCGTGTGGGCGAATTCACGGTATTATTCTCATAGGTGGGCGTTATCGCGATAAATTATCGCGATAAATTATCGCGATAAATTATCGCGATAACGATATCGGGTTATCCGATATTTTTTCCCCCCGCGTTATCGATTCATCGGTATCGCCGATACTTTTGGTTCCAAACTAGCGATAATCGATAATTTTTTATTTTGGTTCCAGTTTAGCACAGGGGCGAGCCGCGCGTGCCTTGGAGGCAGAAATAGGTAGGTCCGAACTGGAAACCGAACAACGGTCTAAACCCAGCTAACCGTCTTGACGTCTTCTCAAAACGTTCGGTCAGCTTCAGTCTCTCACCAGCTGTCGGACGGGAGGTGTTGCTCCTGCGCGCTCCCGGTTTTACGCATTCTTTGATGATTTTTTTCCCTGTTTTAAGATTTTTTATTTAAAATATCAATATCGTTATCGCTAGTATTGGAATTTTGGATTTATCGGTTATCGACTTTTTGGGCGATAAATTTATCACCAGTTACGATTATCGGTTATCGTTATCGATTTATCTGTTATCGTGATACATTTTTTCCTTATCGCGCCCACCTATGATTATTCTAGTGTTTGCCCATACTCCCCCTTCTCCCCAAAACAAGCTTGGGGACCTGGGGGAATGCGGGATATTTGACTGGGGTCCAAAATAGGGTCCAGATCGTTTCGGCCGTATGTAATTTAGGCCGTGACGTCTAAACTGACAAACAGCCGAATTGTCTTATGGCCCAAATTGTATACGACCTAAATAACCGAACTGCATCCAGATCACACTGCTGAAGTTTTGTTCATCGTTACATCATGGAATACAATATCTCGATTCTTGACTTAAAATCCCTTCCCACATTCCATAATGGCACCACGATAGCGCCAACAATGCAATGTAGCGCCCTCCTGATTATGGGTCTATTCAAATTATAATCTACAAAAGTTAGATATAAAAAAAAATTAAGAATATGCAGGGCCGCCTTTTCAGCTTATGGGATCAGCTGTACATCAATATGGAAATGAAAACTTCCCGACTGGTGGCTTCCTGCCGTCCCCTTGCAGCACCCTGTATAGAGTCCTGAATACAACACATCATGCAGCTGTTATACTGTTATGATGCACCTATTTATGTAATCAAACTACAACCATTATTATATATATCAGGCATCCGAGTCTATACGTAGTGCTTTTAAATATAAAATAATTTAGTGAATACATTATTTTACCTAAAGTTGCACGATAATTTCTGAAAATACGATTATTCTGGTGGCTCGGGACGACATGTGGGCTACAAAAGTTCACATCCCTGTACCGATCCCTTCGGCCTAAACAAATCACGGCCTAAAGGTTCATGCGGCCTAAAAATCTTATGGCCTAAACGTCTTAAAGTTGTGACGGCCTAACTGGATCACGGCCGAAAAAAATACGGCCTAACAGTCCCGAACTCCCAAAATATGCGTCACAACCACATAGCTTTTGAGTTAGGAGTGTTGTAAAAATTCCCTAGATCTTGGGAGAATAGATTGGACTTCTTGTAAGTCCAGAGACGTGTGAACTTGACGATGGGGCCTGGACAAGTCCACCCAAGTGACAACTCGACCTGAGACAGTCCACCCAATCGTGAGACTACTCGCCCCAGGACAAGTCCACCCAATATATAACCATTATATTTAAAAGTAGATAATATATATATATATTATATATATATATATATATATATATATATATATATATATATATATATATATATATATATTTGTATATATAATATAAAATAATATATAATATATAATTATAAAATAATTTAAATTAAGGTTAGGTTAGGTACTTTGTGGTTAAGGTTAGGTTAGGTATACTTTGTGGTTAAGGTTAGGTTAGGTTAGGTATACTTTGTGGTTAAGGTTAGGTTAGGTTAGGTATACTTTGTGGTTAAGGTTAGGTTAGGTTAGGTATACTTTGTGGTTAAGGTTAGGTTAGGTTTCATTAAAACCTATAAGGTTAGGTTAGGTTTCATTAAAGCCTATAATTTTAGGTTAGGTTTCATTAAAGCTTATAAGACCCTGACTAATTTTTCCCGGCCAAATTTTAATGCTTTTTCTGATGGAGAAATATTTTTTTTTCTTTTCGAAAACTATGGTTTTGCGTTGTCACAATATGGAAAACGTATATGTATGCGACATGTGGAAACAGTAACAAATATAGTAAATGCTTTCTCCGCCTTCGCTGATGTGGGTCGACTTGTCTTTTTCCATGGGTCGAGCTGTCTTTTAGGCGAGGTCGAGTTGTCATGTGGGTCGAGTAGTCTAGAATCCCTTGACGATCCTTTCAAACAGAATGATGACTGGAGTGTCGAGAACTTTACGTGGGCGTGGCTTGAGTCATGACGTCACGGCGGAAGTTGTGACGTAACCGGGAGGCTTGGGTCCGCTTGGAGGCCATGGAAGGGGCCCAGTAGCTTTCTGCTACCCTGATATCAGCGTAGCTACGGGGGGGCACGTGCCCCCCCCCCAGGTTTATGGGATAGGGCTAGCTTATGTGTGTGTCTTGTTTGGGGGAAGGGGGAGAGTATGGGCAAACGCTAGAAATGTACCGAATTGACTTTGGGCGAAATGACCGGATATGTACCCGATTAGCTAGTGACCCAACAATCCTAGTTACGTATCCCTACAGCGACTGTATGTCTGAAAATAGTATTCACTACGAATGAAGTGATTCTCCAGACATACCCAATCGCGTAGGAATAAGGACACCAGCCATGCCGGGCAGCACACAGGTCGGGCCTTGAAATAGGCAGGGTGGCGGGACACAACCTGACGTAAACAAACCCACCCGTGTCCCGCCAGACCCATCACCTCCACCACACACAGGATTTACCTGGCCGTGGCATCTACCGCCTCCCTCCCTCCTTATCCAGCAGTGCCGTTACGGTGAATCACTGAATATCCTACCGTGTATTAACAACTAAAAACGCGCCACCACCACGTACACTCGACACAGCATGAGAAAAGCGCGGGAACTAAACACTTCGCAGCGCTGCCAGGGCTGAACACTGGAACTAGGCGCAGTGCTGCCAGATCGAGCTGCCAAAATTTCCCTATATTCACCTCAAACATTTCCCTGTTTAGACCTGTATTTCCCTGTCACCGTCAGCCAACTTAAAAATTTGGGGTCACTTTCCCATTTCACAGTGTAGCCTATCTTTGAGTGTACGCCTGGCGTTTGTGCTTGAATGGAGGCAGTGCACGCACCCGGCCAGGGGGCTCTCCGAAATTTCCTTCCTTGTAAGAAATCAGAATACATTGTCAGTTAAAAAGTTATTACAGGTTCTACTTAGCGATGTGACCGCGTCACCTGACCGTGCACACCCGACCTTGATTTAGTCGCGCATATGCTTCACGAAATGTCTTGAACAAACATCTAACACCACCAAAACTATTGTTTCAGCAGCAGAAATAAGAAATCAGGCCTGGCCATCAGCCGATGGCGGAATTTTATTTTCCATCCAGCGACGCGAGAAATCTGGCGGGTTTATTATGTACTGGGTGGCGAATACAAATTTCTGCCCCCCCTCCCCGAAAAATATTCCTGGGCCTGCACCTCTGGCTGGAGGAATAGACATGACTACAGTTCACAACAATAACACAGTAACAGAAATCTTTCAGAGACTTTCAAACGTCAATTAGTACGGAAACTTTACTGGGAAATGAGAATGAACTCACGGGAATCTGAGATATGAGGTGAAAATGAGACCTTTGAACACGTACTGTACCGACACTGCGAAAACTGGACGAGAACGATACGGCTATTTCGGGACTTACAGCGAATCTCTCTCTCTCTCTCTCTCTCTCTCTCTCTCTCTCTCTCTCTCTCTCTCTCTCTCTCTCTCTCTCTCTCTCTCTCTCTCTTTTAATTTAGAGATATATACACAAAAAGTGTATATATTATCCGTATCTTTCGAATCTCCCTATATTTTAGTATATTTTCAATTTTCTTCCCTGTTTCCCTGTAGTGACCTGAATTTCCCTTAAACAGGGAAATTTCCCTGCATCTGGCAGCACTGACTAGGCACCGGGCTTGAACCTGAGTAGGGAGTCCCTCGGTGGCGCACCTTCTCAAAGTAAACTTCTTCGACTTCCGAGTTCGAGAGTGTCAGTATAGCTTTTGAATGAGTGTTCTCCTACAATGTGACCCTTATAGCGTGGTGTTCGGGTCAGGCGAGTAGTAACACACAAGCCTGGCGGGACATTCGACTTTTTCACCGGTTAGACAACAGCGGAGAACTTTGGGTGAGTAGCCTACTACGGTACCTAAACTTCAATTTGTTAGCTAAAAGATGTCACACACAGATAAACGTGGACTCTTTGTAGGTTAGGTATTCCTGTTGCCTTCGCCGTCAGGATTGAGACACAAAATAGCTCAGAGAAAGATAGTTTATGGAACTGTGGCCAATAGGAACTCTCGCCGAAACGCCAACCGAGAACTCTCGCATACGTGGACATTTTCGGCGACAGTTCCACTGGTAAAGATCCCCCCGCTCTTTGTTTTGATTGCCAACATTGAACACATTTGAGTGCCAAAGTTTTTGAGTGCCAAAGTTTTTGAGTGCCAAAAAATGTAGTGTCAAAAATTGAGTGCCAAAAATGTTTGACTGCCAAAATTGTTGAGTGCCAAACAAAAATTTTGAGTGCCAAAAATGTAACTTGTTTTCTTTTGTATAACTACAGTATGTGTACTAACATACACAGAATAGCTATACGTTACTTCATCCTGTGTTGCTTTATCTATGTAGTATGCTGTGTAAAAATATTTAAAAGAATGGTAATATCTTTTCATAAATATTTTTTTCCCTCTCTTCCCTTTGCTGGCAGCACTCTGGTAAAGATAAGAAAAAGTTTGCAGGAAGAAATATGTTACTTTTCTGGGGGTTTTCATTATACACCTTTTCACTCTCAAATTAGAACAACAGAACTTCAAAATAAAACACATGTATTTCAAAATATAATAGATGAATTTTTTATTTTAATTTGAAATATATTATTTAAATTTGAAGTTCAGTTATTTTAATTTGAAGTTCAATTATTTTAATTAAAATTCAGTTGTTTTAATATAAACTTCAGTTGTTTTAATTTGAAGTTCAGTTTTAATTTGAAGTTTATTTGTTTTAATTTGAAGTTCACTTGTTTTAATTTGAAGTTTATTTGTTTTAATTTGAAGTTCAGTTGTTTTAATTTGAAGTTCAGTTGTTTTAATTTGAAGTTCATTTGTTTTAATTTGAAGTTCATTTGTTTTAATTTGAAGTTCAGTTGTTTTAATTTGAAGTTCAGTTGTTTTAATTTGAAGTTCAGTTGTTTTAATTTGAAGTTCAGTTGTTTTAATTTGAAGTCAGTTGTTTTAATTTGAAGTTCAGTTGTTTTAATTTGAAGTTCAGTTGTATTAATTTGAAGTTCAGTTGTTTTAATTTGAAGTTAATTTGTTTTAATTTGAAATTCAGTTGTTTTAATTTGAAGTTCAGTTGTTTTAATTTGAAGTTCAGTTGTTTTAATTTGAAGTTAATTTGTTTTAATTTGAAGTCCAGTTGTTTTAATTTGAAGTTCACTTGTTTTAATTTGAAGTTCACTTGTTTTAATTTGAAGTTCAGTTGTTTTAATTTGAAGTTCATTTGTTTTAATTTGAAGTTCAGTTGTTTTAATTTGAAGTTCAGTTGTTTTAATTTGAAGTTCATTTGTTTTAATTTGAAGTTCAGTTGTTTTAATTTGAAGTTCAGTTGTTTTAATTTGAAGTTCAGTTGTTTTAATTTGAAGTTCAGTTGTCTTAATTTGAAGTTCAGTTGTCTTATTTTGAAGTTGTTGTTTTAATTTGAAGTTCATTGTTTTAATTTGAAGTTCAGTTGTTTTAATTTGAAGTTCAGTTGTTTTAATTTGAAGTTCAGTTGTTTTAATTTGAAGTTCAGTTGTTTTAATTTGAAGTTCAGTTGTTTTAATTTGAAGTTCAGTTGTTTTAATTTGAAGTTCAGTTGTTTTAATTTGAAGTTCAGTTGTTTTAATTTGAAGTTATTTGTTTTAATTTGAAGTTCAGTTGTTTTAATTTGAAGTTCAGTTGTTTTAATTTTAAGTTCAGTTATTTTAATTTGAAGTTCAGTTGTTTTAATTTGAAGTTCAGTTGTTTTGATTTTAAATTCAGTTATTTTAATTTGAAGTTCAGTTGTTTTAATTTTAAGTTCAGTTGTTTTAATTTTAAGTTCACTTGTTTTAATTTGAAGTTCATTTGTTTTAATTTGAAGTTCAGTTGTTTTAATTTGAAGTTCACGTTGTTTTAATTTGAAGTTCACTTGTTTTAATTTGAAGTTCACTTGTTTTAATTTGAAGTTCACTTGTTTTAATTTGAAGTTCAGTCGTTTTAATTTGAAGTTCACTTGTTTTAATTTGAAGTTCAGTTGTTTTAATTTGAAGTTCACTTGTTTTAATTTGAAGTTCAGTTGTTTTAATTTGAAGTTCAGTTGTTTTAATTTGAAGTTCACTTGTTTTAATTTGAAGTTCACTTGTTTTAATTTGAAGTTCACTTGTTTTAATTTGAAGTTCAGTTGTTTTCATTTGAAGTTCAGTTGTTTTCATTTGAAGTTCACTTGTTTAAATTTGAAGTTCATTTGTTTAAATTTGAAGTTCAGTTGTTTTAATTTGAAGTTCATTTGTTTTAATTTGAAGTTCACTTGTTTTAATTTGAAGTTCACTTGTTTTAATTTGAAGTTCAGTTGTTTTAATTTGAAGTTCAGTTGTTTTAATTTGAAGTTCACTTGTTTTAATTTTGAAGTTCACTTGTTTTAATTTGAAGTTCACTTGTTTTAATTTGAAGTTCAGTTGTTTTAATTTGAAGTTCACTTGTTTTAATTTGAAGTTCAGTTGTTTTAATTTGAAGTTCACTTGTTTTAATTTGAAGTTCACTTGTTTTAATTTGAAGTTCACTTGTTTTAATTTGAATTCAGATTATCACTTGTTTTAATTTGTAAGTTCAGTTGTTTTAATTTGAAGTTCACTTGTTTTAATTTGAAGTTCAGTTGTTTGTAAATTAAGCTTAAAATAATATAAATTTAAATAAATACAGTTGTTGTTGAGTTTGAGTGTCTCACTTGGTCTGAATTTAAGTTCTGTTACACTGCTGAGTTACATTGCTTTCAATTTGACAGTCATGGCCTTTATATTCCACTGACCATTTTATTTCTTATATAACAAAGTAATCTAAAGTCACTTGTTTAGCCTCTTCTTCCAATTCTTCTCTTTCCTTTCCTTTCTTTTCCTTTCCCTTCCTTCCCTTTCCTGCCTTCCTCCTTTCCTTTCCTTTCTTCCCTTTTCCTTTCCTTTCCTTTCCTTCCCTTTCCTTTCTTTCCTTTCTTTCCCTTTCCTTCCTTTTACTTTCCGTTCCTTTCTTTCCCTTTCCTTACCTTTCCTTTCCTTTCCCTTCCCTTTCCTTTCTTCCTTCCTTCCTTTCCTTCCTTTCCTTACTTTACCTTTTCTTACCTTTCCTTCCTTTCCTTCCCTTTCCTTCCCTTTCCTTCCCTTCTCCTTCCCTTTCCTTTCCTTTCCTTTCCTTTCCCTTCCCTTTCCTTTCCTTTCCTTCCTTTCCTTCCTTTCCTTTCCCTTTCCTTCCTTTCCTTCCTTTCCTTCCCTTTCCTTCCCTTTCCTTCCCTTTCCTTTCCTTTCCTTCCCTTTCCTTCCTTTCCTTCCCTTTCCTTCCCTTCCTTCTCCTTCCTTTCCTCTTCCTTTCCCTTCCTTCCCTTTCCTTTCCTTTCCTTCCCTTTCTTCCCTTTCCTTCCCTTTCCTTTCCTTTCCTTCCCTTTCCTTTCCTTTCCTTCCCTTTCCTTCCCTTTCCTTTCCTTTCCTTTCCTTTCCCTTTCCTTCCCTTTCCTTCCCTTCCTTCCCTTTCCTTTCCTTTCCTTCCCTTTTCCTTTCCTTTCCTTTCCTTCCCTTTCCTTTCCTTTCCTTTCCTTTCCCTTTCCTTCCTTTCCTTTCCTTTCCTTTCCTTTCCTTTCCTTCCTTCCCTTCCTTCCTCCTTCCTTCCCTTCTCCTCCCTTCCCTTCTCCTCCCTTCCCTTCTCCTTCCTTCCCTTCCTTCCCTTCCTTCCTTCTCCTCCCTTCTCCTCCCTTCCCTTCTCCTCCCTTCCCTTCCCCCCCCTTTCATTCTGCTAGGGAGTTATCGATGGCATTATTTGTTTCGTCATTTTTTACTTCTTACTTCGTTTCGTTGTATACAGACAGATCTCGCTGCTTGGAAAAAATGGTAAAATGGTCAGAGGAATACTATTATAACATTGCTTTAATGACACGTTGGATGATTTGGAAGTGTTGCTTTGTGAATATTGATTACTCGTATGTGATATTAATGGCGCAAATAAAAGTGTGCAAAATGTAGGTTCTGCAGCAAATTCTTTCAATAACTAGTTTTACGTTGCATGGTGCTTGAAGGCCTGGTTAAAAAGCCTCGTCAATTTCAGTTAGATTATAGTTAAGCATAATCACCGTGCTAATTAAACCTCACATAGAGCACTCCTACAAAACAAATAAAAAAATATAAAAAAAAATGTAAAAATGAAATGAATTTTTTTTAAATAAAATAATTTACGTGTTTTTTCTTGTTTGGTCATGTTTTCTTGTGTTTGTTGTGCATGCGCGTTACCCTTCCGCCTAATAGTCTATACAGGTCTTTCCTTTGCTATAAAAAATCGTCTGTTGTCGAACCATAAAATTACGAAAAGTAACAATATACCAAATTAGTTAGTCGCAAGAACAACCATGTGTGACCCAAACGGGTCATATCTATAAAATATCGCTTATATTCACAAAAATCGTCTAATGGTACCCAAAATACAAAATAAATTACGCTCTGGGCCTCAAGGGGAAAATCGTCTGTTGGCCATAAAATTACGAAAAGTAACTGAATATACCAAATTAGTTAGTCGACAAGAATACTAAACAGGTCATATCTATAAAATATCGCTTATATTCACAAAAATAGTGTAATGGTACCTAAATTACAAAATAAATTATGTTCTGGGCCTCAAGGGGAAAATCGAATGTTAGCCATAAAATTACGAAAAGTAACTGAATATACCAAATTAGTTAGTCGACAAGAATACTAAACAGGTCATATCTATAAAATATCGCTTATATTTACAAAAATAGTCTAATGGTACCCAAAATACAAAAGAAATAATGTTCTGGGCCTCAAGGGGTTAATAAGGGTTTGTAATTTTGTATAATAGACATTTTCCTCCCATTTTCTTTGGCATTCAGTGATTTTAACCAGTTACTATTATATGTCTTCTACCTCCTTGGCTATTTTTTTTGTTAAGAATGAAGGGCCTCAAGGGGTTAAAGGAGATGCCGGCCCGAGGAGGTGGCGCGGGGGAGGGCGTGGAGAAAGGCGTGGCGGCCGAGCAGGTAGTGTTGTGTGCATAGTTGTAATTTAAAGAGGAAAAGTCGAGTGCGGAGTGTGGACCCTGCCTTGTCCCCCCCCCCCACCTCTCTCTCTCTCTCTCTCTCTCTCTCTCTCTCTCTCTCTCTCTCTCTCTCTCTCTCTCTCTCTCTCTCTCTCTCTCTCTCTCTCTCTCTCTCTCTCTCTCTCTCTCTCTCTCTCAACTACCCTTGTCAATCATGTAATTCCGACAAATGCTACTCATATTATCCTTACCATTTTCACTAGCCACTAATATTAGTCATAGTATTGCTGTATTTATATTACCAATAGTTCATTATTTTTTATACGCGATAAGACTACATGTTGTCCTGGAACAAAGTCTTACTCACCACTGTCAATTAAAGTATTTCATCTGAATCTCTCTCTCTCTCTCTCTCTCTCTCTCTCTCTCTCTCTCTCTATCTCTCTCAAAGTCGTGATCTCTCCAGCAAGGATCTCTATAATATATCGTAGTCACGTCTCTCCCTCCTTCTTTGGTGTGCATGT
>JACEEZ010012136.1:2500-12500 GCA_016584305.1 Chionoecetes opilio | reverse complement strand
CTATTACTGCTTTTATTTACTACTTTTTTATACTACTATTCTACTACCTATATTTTACTGCTATACTGCTACTGTACTTACTACTTTATATTTACTACTATATTTACTACTATATTTACTACTATATTTACTACTTTTTATTTACTACTATATTTACTACTTTTTATTTACTACTATATTTACTACTTTTTATTTACTACCATATTTACTACTTTTTATTTACTACTATATTTACTACTTTTTATTTACTACCATATTTACTACTTTTTATTTACTACTATATTTACAACTTTTTATTTACTACCATATTTACTACTTCATTTACTACCATATTTACTACTTTTTATTTACTACTATATTTTACTATATTTTGAACCCTTTGCCTTTCTTTTTCACATCTTTTCATTTCTGTTCTTCTATGCATTTTATTTCTTAACGTTTAGTGAACAATAACTTTCTTGTTCTACTGTAGGTATATCTGAATGTTCTTTTTGTTATTATTTTTGTTATTGGGTAAATCGCTCTGTTCCTTCTTCCTCGTGTCATAAATCTTCGTTTGTTTTTTTTGTTTTTGGTTTCATGTCGAGAGTAATATATCATTTTGCGATAGTTTAATGCGAGTATTGGCGAACGAGTTGGACAGAGATTGAGTGCGTGGAAGTCTGGGTAGTGTGTGTGTGTGTGTGTCTGTGAGTGTGTGTGTGTGTGTGTGTGTGTGTGTGTGTGTGTGTGTGTGTGTGTGTGTGTGTGTGTGTGTGTGTGTTTTGCGTCATCCAATCCCATGTCATGTTGGTCCTTCTCTCATCTTTCCACCTCTCACGCCTCCTCCTCCTCCTCCTCCTCCTCCTCCCCTCCCTCCTCCTCCTCCTCCTCCTCCTCCACCATCATTTCTTCTCCAATTCTTTCCTCCCGATATCCACTTTTGCACTTCTTTTTTTCTCTTCCTTTCTTCTCTTCGGTCCTCCTCCTCCTCCTCTCCTCCTCCTCCTCCTCCTCCCTCTCTGCCTCCTCCTCCTCCTCCTCCTCTTCTCTGCCTCCTCTTCCTCCTCCTCCTCTCCTCCTCCTTGCCTCCTCCTCTCCTCCTCCTCCTCCTCCTCCTCCTCCTCCTCCTTCTCTCTCTCTCCTCCTCCTCCTCCTCCTCCTCCTCTCTCCTCCTTCCTCCTCCTCTTACTCTAATCGCCTCACACTTATTCTTCTCAGGTCTCTATGTCAGCCTTTTGATTCCTCCTTCTCATTTCCGGACGCCTCGCCTGGCCTCTCTGTTTGTCCTAATTATGCCTCCTCTCTCTCCCTCTTCACTCCTCCCTCCACCCCCTTCTCTCTCTGTCTTGTGTTTCTCTCTCTCTCTCTCTCTCTCTGTCCTCTCTCTTCTCTAATCTCTCTCCTCTCCCTCTCCTCCCTCTCCACTCTCCTCTCTCTCTCCTTTCTCTCCTCTCTCTCTCTCTCCTTTCGCTTATTCTTTCCTTTTGTTCGATTTTTTTTCTCTTCTTTTTATTGTGTCGATTCTCTCTCTCTCTCTCTCTCTCTCCTCTCTCCTTCTTCTGTTCTTCTCTCTTCTTTTTCTTCTCTCTCTCTCTCTTCTCTCTCTCTCTCTCTCTCTCTCTCTCTCTCGTCTTCTCTCTCTCTCTCTCTCTCTCTCTAAGTTTTGCAGATTTTTTTTATTTTTCTGATCTTTTTCTTTTCCTTGACATTCTAAACCTCTCTGCCATTTTTGTTCTTTTCATTTTTTGTTAACATGTTTTCTTTCTTGCTTTCTTGCTCCATATTCTTACGTCTCTCCTTTATCAGGTTTCTCATTTATTTATTATGCTTCCCACGCCGTTATTTTCCTCTCCTTAACACGTCCTTTCTTTCTTCACCTCGCTTCTTTCTTTTTCTTCTTCTTTCTTATCCTTTTCTTCTTCTTTCTTCTTCTTTCTTATCCCTTTCTTCTTTCTTTCTTCTTCTTTCTTATCCTTTTCTTCTTCTTTCTTCTTGACACACTTTCTTTTTTCTTTCCTCAATACGCTTTCTTCTCTTCTTCTCTTCTTTTTTTCTTTCTTTTTTTCTTTCTTTCTTTCCTTAACACGCTTACTTCTTCTCTTCTTTTCTTCTTTACTCTTCTTTTCTTCTTCTTTTGTTTCTTTCTTTTCTTCTTTCTTTCCTTAACACGCTACTTCTTCTCTTCTCTTCTTTTCTTCTTTCCTCTTCTTTTCTTCTTTTTTTTTTTTTCTCTTTTCTTCTTCTTTTTCTTCTTTTCTTCTTCTTTCTTTCCTTAACACGCTTACTTCTTCTCTTCTTTTCTTCTTTCCTCTTCTTTTCTTCTTTCTTTCCTCAAAACGCTTTCTTCTTTTCTTTTATCTCTTCTTTTCATCTTCTTTTTCCTTAACACGTCCTTTCTTCTCCTCTTCTTTCTTCTTCTTCTTCTTTCTTCTTCTTTTCATCTTTTTTTTCTTTTTCTTTAACACATCCTTTCTTCTCTTCTCTTCTTTCTTCTTCTTTCTTCTTCTTTTCATCTTCTTCTTTTTTCCTTAACACGTCCTTTCTTCTCTTCTTCTTTTCTTTTTTTCTTTCTCTTCTTTTTTCCTTAACACGTCCTTTCTTCTCTTCTTCTTTTTCTTCTTTCTTTTTAACACGCTTTCTTCTTCTCCTTCTTTTTCTTCTTCTTTCTTCTTCTTAACACGCCTCACCTTCCTCTCTTCTTCTTTCTTCTCTTTTCTTCTCTTCTCCTTTCATCCTATATAATCTTTTACTACCTCGCTAGACACTTTCTCTTTCTCCTTCCTTCCCTCCCCTCCCATTTCCTACCATATCTCTATTTTCCTTTATTTTCCCTGTCTACCATTCCTTCTTTTCTTTTCATTTTTTCCCTTTTCCTTCGTTTAGATCTCTCTCCTTTACCCTTCTCTTCTCCTTCCTTTCACTCCCCTCCCATTTCCTACCATCTCTCTATTTTCCTTTATTTTCCCTGTCTACCATTCTTTATTTTCTCATTTTTTCCCATTTTCCTCTTTACAACTCTATCTCTTTTTCCCTTTTCTCTTTTTCATTCCTTTTCTCCTCTTCCATTTCCTTCCATCTCTCTATTTTCATTTATTTTCCTGTCTACCATTCCTTCTTTTCTTTTCATTTTTTCCCTTTTCCTTCGTTTAGATCTCTCTCCTTCACCCTTCTCTTCTCCTTCCTTTTCTCTCCTTCTATTTCCTTCTATCTCTATTTTCCTTTATTTTCCTCGTCCACCATTGTCTTTTCTTCTTGTCATTCTTTTCAATTTTCCTACGTTTAAATCTGTCTTTTATTTTATCTTTCTCCTTCATTTTCTTCCCTTCCATTTCCTTCTATCTCTATTTTCCTTTATTTTCCTCGTCCACTATTCCTTCTTTACTTCTTTTCATTTTTTCCCATTTTTCTCTTTACAACTCTATCTCCTTTTCCCTTTTCTCTTTCTCATTCCTTTTCTCCCCTTCCATTTCCTTCCATCTCTCTATTTTCCTTTATATTCCTCGTTCACTATTCCTTTTCTTTTTCTTTTTTCTCTATTCCTCCTTACTACTCCATCTCCTTTTCCCTTTGCATTTATTCTTCTGATATTCTTTCTTGTCTCCTGTCTTATTATTATCTGTTATTATCTGTTTTCATATCTGTTATTTATTATCTTATCTATTATTATTATTATCTGTTCATTCACTCACTTGTCATTATTATTATTATTATTATTACTATTATTATTATTATTATTATTATTATTATTATTATTATTATTATTATTACCTCCGCCAACGAAGTTGGAGGGGTTATGTTTTCACCCCGATCTTCTGTCTGTCTGTCTGTCTGTCTGTCTGTTTGTTAGTGTACAGGATTTCTCGAAAAGTTAAGAATAGATTTGGAACAAACTCGGTATACCAAGTCTATTTGGTATAGGGAAGAACTGATTTAATTTTGGATGAAATCTATTGACAACTGTTGCCATGGCAACCAATTGATGAAATATTCGGCCGGAGGTATGCGCTCATACTGAGTGCATATATATATATATATATATATATATATATATATATATATATATTTTTTTTTATACATTTAATTTTTTTAAACTTTTTTTTAAACTTTTTTTTTTTTTAACTTTTTTATATTCGGGCGGAGGTATGCACTCTACTGAGTTCCCCCCCCCCCCCCCCCCCCCCTAGTTATTACCTGTTTCTGTCCCTTTAAATACTTTCATCACTTTACACTTTCACTTCACTTTCATTTTCATTCAGGATTTGTGTATGTATGTATGTATGTAACTATGTATCTATGTATGTATGTATGTATGTATCTATGTATGAATGTATCTATGTATGTAACTGTATGTATCTATTTACACTATGTATGTAACTATGTATGTATGTATGTATGTATCTGTATGTAACTGTATGTATGTATGTATCTATGTATGTATCTATGTATGTATCTATGTATGTATGTATGTATGTATGTATGTATGTGTGTATGTATCTATGTATCTATGTATCTATGTATGTAACTATGTATGTATGTATGTAATTTGATGAATAATTAAATGCGGATGATATAGATGAATGACGTTGCTATTCATGATGTGGAAAATTAGACGTGTGAGGAGTGTATAATGTGAATAATAATTAAAGGGAAAGTGTGATAATTAATGAATGAGGTGTGAGTTATGTTAATTAAGTGGCCTTTTTAGCATAATTAGTGGGAGAATTGTACTAGAAAGAAGGAAAGGCGTAGGAAAATTAAGGCTGAAAATGAAATAAAAGAGATAATTATACTAGATTTAAGGAACGTCTTAGGAAATTAAGGCTAGAAAATATATAAAAAAAGATAGTTACTAGAATGTAGGAAAGGCGTAGGAAATTAAGGCTGAAAAAGAAATAAAAGAGATACCTAATTATACTAGATTTAAAAAAAGTCTTAGAAAATAAAAGCTGAAAAAGAAATAAACGCGATCAGATAAATAATAAAGATAATTGTACAAGAAAGAAAAAAAATCGTAGGAAATGAAGGCTAAAAAAATAACGAAGATAAAATAAATAAGAAAGATGATTACTAGAATGAAAGAAAGTTGTAGGAAATGGGACAAAAACAAACAAAGAAGAAAAGAAGTAGGAGTAAGAAGGAGAGAGAGAAGAGAGAGAGAGAGAGAGAGAGAGAGAGAGAGAGAGAGAGAGAGAGAGAGAGAGAGAGAGAGAGAGATTGAGAGTAGGGGAGAAAGAGAGAGGAGAGAGAGAGTAGAGAGAGAGAGAGAGAAGAGAGGAGAGAGAGAAGAGAGAGAGATAAGGGGAGTAAGAAGGAGAGAGAGAGAGAGAGAGAGAGAGAGAGAGAGAGAGAGAAAAGAGAGAGAGAGAGAGAGAGAGAGAGAGAGAGAGAGAGAGAGTAAGGGGAAGTAAAGAAGGAGAGGAGAGGGGAGAGAGAGAGAGAGAGAAGGGGAGAGAGAGAGAGAGAGAGAGAGAGAGAGAGAGAGAGATAGGAGGGTATGAAAGAGAGATTGCATGGTGGAGATGAGGAGGAAAGGAAGGAGGAGGAGGGAGGAGGGAGAATGTGATTAAGGTGAAGGTGGTGTGTGCAAGGAGGAATATTTTTCAGGTAAATAAATTATGCTGAAGGGAGGGAGTGAAGGAAAACTTGAGATAGAGTGAAGGAAGGCAAGGAGGTGAAGGAGAAGAAAGAAGGAGGATGAGGTAGGAGGTGAAGGAAGAGGAGGATGAGGTAGGAGGTGTAGGAGAAGGAAGAAGAAGGAAGAGGGGGTAGGAGGTGAAGGAGAAGGAAGAAGAAGAGGAAGGAAGAGGAGGATGCGGTAGGAGGTGAAGGAGAAGGAAGAGGAAGGAATGGAAGAAGGAGAAGGAAGAGGAGGATGGGTTAGGAGGTGAAGGAGAAGGAAGAGGAAGGAAGAAGAAGAAGGAAGAGGAGGATGAGTTAGGAGGTGAAGGAGAAGGAAGAGGAAGGAGTGGAAGAAGGAGAAGAAGAAGGAAGAGGAGGATGAAGTAGGAAGTAAAGGAGGAGGAAGAGGTTGAGGAGTAGGAGGAAAAACAAAAATAAAACAGACTAGTTGTAAACATATATAAAAAAAAGAGGAGTGAAAGAGGAAGGAAGAAGAAGAAGAAGAAGAGGAAGAAGAGGAAGGAAGAGGAGGATGAGGTAGTAGGAGTAGGAGAAAAAAAAGACGTAGTAAAAAACGATATAAATAGAATAGATGGAAGAAGCAGAAGAAGAAGAAGAAGGAGGAAGAGGAGGAGGAGATAGAGGAGTAGGAGGAAATAAATAAACAAATAAACAAAACTAGTTGTAAAAAAAGACAAAAATAATAAATACAAGGAGATAAGAAGGAGGAGGAGGAGCAGGAAGAGAAGGAAAGAAGAACAACACAAATACAAGAGAAGGAAACAAGAACACAAATACAAGAGAAGGAAACAAAAACAACACAAATACAAGAGAAGGAAACAAGAACACAAATACAAGAGAAGGAAACAAAAACAACACAAACACAAGAGAAGGAAACAAGAACACAAATACAAGAGAAGGAAACAAGAACACAAATACAAGAGAAGGAAACAAAAACACAAATACAAGAGAAGGAAACAAGAACACAAATACAAGAGAAGGAAACAAAAACACAAATACAAGAGAAGGAAAAAAGAAACAAAACAAGAGAAGGAAACAAGAACACAAATACAAGAGAAGGAAACAAGACACAAATACAAGAGAAGAAACAAAAACAACACAATACAAGAGAAGGAAACGAAGAACACAAAGTAGAGAGAAGGAAACAAAAAGCAAAACAAGAGAAGTGAACAAGAACACAAATACAAGAGAAGGAACAAGACACAAATAAAGAGAAGGAAACAGAACACAATAAGAGAAGGAAAACGAAAACAACACAGATGGATAGAGTAAGGAGAAGAAAAAGAAGACAATACAAGAGTAGGAAACAAAACAGGACAAATACAAGAGAAGGAAACAAAAACACAAAATACAAGAGAAGGAACAAAGACAGCGCAAATACAAGAGAAGGAAACAAAAACAAAATACAAGAAGGAAACAGACACAAATACAAGGTAAGGAAACATAAACAGCACAAATACAAGAGAAGGAAAACGCACAAATACAAGAGAAGGAAGAAAAAAACACAAATACAGAAGAAGGAAAAAGAACACAGAATACAAGAGAAGGAAAAAGAACAAATAAAGAGAAGGAAAAAAAAAACAAATACAAGTAGAAGAAACAAGAACATACAAATACAAGAGAAGGAACAAAACAAAGAAATACAAAGAAGGAGACAAGAAGAGAAAACAAGAGAGTAGGAAACAAAAACAACAAAAACAAACAGGAAGAAACAAACAAAAAAAAATACAAGAGAGGAAACAAGAACACAATACAAGAGAAGAAACAAAAACAACACAAATACAGAGAAGGAAACAAAAACAACACAAATACAAGAGAAGGAAACAAGAACACAAATACAAGAGAAGGAAACAAAAACAACACAAATACAAGAGAAGGAAACAAGAACACAAATACAAGAGAAGGAAACAAAAACAACACAAATACAAGAGAAGGAAACAAAAACAACACAAATACAAGAGAAGGAAACAAGAACACAAATACAAGAGAAGGAAACAAGAACACAAATACAAGAGAAGGAAACAAGAACACAAATACAAGAGAAGGAAACAAGAACACAAATACAAGAGAAGGAAACAAGAACACAAATACAAGAGAAGGAAACAAAAACAACACAAATACAAGAAAGGAAACAAAAACAACACAAATACAAGAGAAGGAAACAAAAACAACACAAATACAAGAGAAGGAAACAAAAACAACACAAATACAAGAGAAGGAAACAAAAACAACACAAATACAAACGGGGAAAATATCAATAAACAAGGAAAATTCAAACAAACATGACAACAACAACAAAAACAAAACAAGGAAAATTATACACACACAAAAACACGCCCCCTAAAAAATGACAAAAAAAAAAAAATAGATGAAAACAAATTATTCCAGTCTCTCGACTTTTATTTTCTCCCAATTTTACCTTTTTTTTGCGGTGACAAGAATGTTTACATCAACTATGCGAGTGACGTGTGTTCCTGACAGGTGTGGGGGGGGGGAGGGTGTGTGGTTGGGGGAGAAGGGGTGTGTGTGGGGGGGGGGGGTAGAAGGGGTGGGTGGTTGGGGAGGAGAAATAGTGGGTGGTGGGGAGGAGAGGGAAAGTAACTGTCTGGGAAGCGTGCTGAAAGAGGGGAAGGAGGAGACGTAGTGGTGGGGAAGGAGGGGAATGGAGGGGAAGGGAAGGTGGTGAGAGGATGTCAGGTGGTGATGGTTGTGGTGTGGTGGGGGAGGGGAAGGGAAGGTGGTGGTGGTGGTGGTGGTGGGGAAGGGAAGGTGTGGTGATGGTGGTGGTTTATTTTGTTTATCGTGTCTGTGCTGTCTATCAGGGTTTTCGAGTGATGCTTTTTTTCCTTGTGGCTGTCATCTTCGTACCGTATAGGAGGAGGAGGAGGAAGAACAGGAGGAGGAGGAGGAGGAGGAGGAGGAGGAGGAGGAGTAGGAGGAGGAGTAGGAGGAAGAGGAGGAGGAGGAGGAGAAGAAGAAGAAGGAAGAAGAAGAACAGAAGGAGGAAGAGGAAGAACAGGAGGGGAAGAGGAAGAACAGGAGGAAGGAGGAGGAAGAGGGAGAGGAGGAGGAGGAGGAAGAAGGAAGAAGAGGAAGAACAGGAACAGGAGGGGAAGACAGTGATGTGGAGTACACATCTGATAAACACTTTCTTCTGTATCATTTCGTTTTGATTTCTTTACTGTCTTTCCTTACTGTTGCCTTTACCTTATTGTGTATGGAGGGAGGAGGAGGAGGAGGAGGCAAAGAATGTGGTGGTAATAACACTTTATTTTTACTGTTGTTTTTCACCATTTCATAATTTCTCGTCTTTACGTCATGAACACATATTTGATTCCTTACGTTTTTTAGGAGTTAACGAAAATGGTTCCTCAAACACTCGGCCAGAAGTTACAGTTACGTGAATTGTGAATCGAGTGTGTGGCAACCTTGGAAGAGCGTGTGTAACATTCCTACATCAGTGGTATTAAAGGGAGGAAAATATAAAGAGTTCAAATATGTAACGTGACTGTGGAATGGCGAATTAAGACAATGCAATAATACAAAACTTAACAATACAAAATACTTATAGAATACAAAATTTATTCAAACAACTGGACTTAAGAGAAATAGATCCAGACACTGCCATGCTATATAGGCTAAGTGATATTGAATGATAGGCCTAAATACATAAAATAACGAGTTCTAACATACAACCTAACTGTGGAATGACAAATTAAGAGAATACAATCATAAAATACAATACGATAATCATACAACTGGACCTTAGAAAAATAGATCCAGAACCACGCAAAGCTATATAGGCTAAGTGATATTGAATGATAGGCCTAAATACATAAAATAACGAGTTCTAACATGCAACCTAACTGTGGAATGACTAATTAAGAGAATACAATCATAAAATACAATACGATAATCATACAACTGGACCTTAGAAAATAATAAAGACCAATACAATACTGAATACAATATATATCGAAGTGATAACTGGGGAATTTTCACGAAACTAGAAATATTTGAACTATCACGGTGTTTGGGAATATAGAGTGAGTAATGATAACAAGATAACTAATAGGCCTAATAAGTACTATAAGTAATGAAAAGTAAGTAACAGTATCGAAGTGTTAACTGTGGACTTTTACGAAACTATAGGACTATTTTGAACTCTATGGACATACTATAAGTGGAGAAGTCATAATAAGTAGTTGTGAATCCCCCCTCCCCTAACAAAAGGCTAGTCAGACCTTAGGGAGAAAGTGTGTATGTACTACTACTATAATATATAAGTAAGTAACAATACAGTACTAAAGTGTTAACTGTGTGACTCTTTACGAAACTTGAACTATTTGAATTCTTTACGAAACTAGAAGTATTTGAA
>JACEEZ010012135.1:25000-32781 GCA_016584305.1 Chionoecetes opilio | reverse complement strand
AGAGCGTAGGTAATCGATCTTCCTCTTTATTACGGAAATACTGCGTAAAACGGTCCCCCATCAGTCTTTTTTTTTGGTGGGTGCAAAGGTTTTCCCCTTTAAAAATATTCATAACCTACAACTACATAATCAGCTGTATTTCCCCGAATGTGCACCGGTAATTTTGCACCCTACCCCCCCCCCCCCCAACCCCCCCCCAAAAAAAACACACATCACAAAAGGAAAAAAATGGCCTTCGAGGACGGCCGCCGAGGAAGAGTGGGTTGCGGGGCCAAACGACTTTGGGGGGGGCCGCCCTGGGACTGCACGAGCAATGGATACACAATGGGACACGGTGGGGAAAAGGTTTGCCCGTCCCTTAGCAACCTCATGGCCCCATTAAATTTTACACGCTGCTTTTTTTTATGGCTAGGAATTATTTGCATTATTTTTTGTTTTATTTTTTTCATTTTGGCTTTTATTATATAATACTGCCGCAAAGCCGCCCTCCGGGGGGACTTTTTGGGTAGCTCCGGGAGGGCATTGGTGGGCCTTCGGCCACCAAAAACAGATCTCCAGTAGCCCCTTCTAAATTTTCCCGAAATCTGGATTAAAATGATGTATTAAAAGCCAAACCCATCACCCCCCACCCATTCACTCACCCCTCACCCCACCCATTACCCACCCCACCCATTCACTCACCCCTTACCATCACCCTACCCTAATCAAGGTTTCCTCAAATTCTCGCAACCCATTTTTTTTTTTTAAATTCTCGCTAAAAGGCGCTAAAAAAAAAAAAAAAAAAAAAAATGATCGGATCATCTCATAAATAGCTTAAAACCTTCCCTGCTCGAGCCGGTTCCAAAAAAGTGCCATTGAGGGGATTCCCCCACAGGGGGCGGGACCTGGACGGACACACACACACAACACAACACCACTTTTCGCTTTTATTTAATAACCCCCCAAACCAGATCTCCAGATAGCCCCTTTTTTAGCTTTCCTGAAAACATGGATGTAGAAATGTTGTATTAAAAGCCAACCCATTCACTCACCCCCAAAACCCCACTCACCCATTACCCATCACCCCACACCCATTCACTCCCCTTTCCGACCACCCCCACCCATTCCTCACCCCCCTTATCCTCACCACACACCCATTCCTCACCCATTACCCCTCACCCCCCCTCTATTCCCTCCCCTCACCCCCCCCATTCACTCACCAATTCCCAAAAATTACTACCCAAAATTTTCCCACCCCCCACCCATTCACTTTACCCCTTAACCATCACCCCACATTCCCCCACCCTCCCCCCACCCCCACCCCTTTACTCACCCATCACCCCACACCTTACCCATCCCCCCCCCACCCATTACTGCCCCTTACCCATCACCCCCATCAAGGGTTTTCCCCAAATTTTCCCCAAACCCCTTTTTTTTACAAATTTTCCCCTAATAGGTGCTAAAAAAAAAAAAAAAAAAAAAAAAAAAAAGTGATCGGATCCTCTCATAAAAGGGCTTAAAACCTTCCACTGCTCGAGCCGGTTCCAAAAATGTGCCATATGAGGGGATTCCGCCACAGGGGGCGGCACCTGGAGCGGACACACACACACACACACACACACACACACACACTTTCGCTTATGTTATTATAGATTACAACTTCCAACGACTCCTAATAACACAAGAACATAAAAAGTCTGCAAAAGACCTTTCAGCATACACAAGGCATCTCCTGCATACCAACTACCATCTATGATCCTTTTATATAAATATATCTAACCTTATCTCAAAGCTCTCTATCATCATTCATCCACAAAACTACAGTGTACCAGCTTCTGTTTATTTCTTACTTAAATCTGAACGTATCTACTACCTTGAACCTTTGTTGCGTGGCCTCCCCTGCATGTTCATTATCAAAACTCTGCCAGTATATCCTTTGTTGAACCCCTTGACCCATTCAAAAGCATGGATACGGTCGCCTGGCACCCTTCTTTCCATTACCTTGTCTACTTCATGCTTTCATAAAAGATTTCAAAAAATTAAAATGGTCGACAAACACATGAAAAAAAACGTATAAAAAGTCTATATAGTTTAGTCCCCCTTATCATCTTCCCTTTTTCTCTCGTGTACAGTGGCTGCATGACGCCAATGTTACTTCAGATCCTTCATACCAGTTGCCGATACGACACACATATGTATCAAATGGAAACCACACACCCTCGGCACCTATCAAAATAATAATAATGTACTAATAATAATAATAATAATAATAATAATAATAATAATAATAATAATAATAATAATGATTATGATATATATAGTAATAATAATATTATTAATTAAAATAATAATAATAATAACAATAATAATAATAATAATAATAATAATATTAATGATAATAATAATAATAATAGAAATAACGTCGGCGGTGCATTCATTGAAATATATAATAAAAAATTTATTACGATTTCCTTGACTCTAGTTATTAATGCCTTAGAGTAGAAAGATATATTTCAAAACACCATCATTTTCAAATCAACGTAATACGAAATCATAGAAATATATAAATCACCCAACTATAAACATAATAAATGCGTAGCCTAATAACGCGTGACTGATAAACCCGCCAAGGTTCATGCCGGCTGTGTGATTGGTTCAGGTTGGAATAAACATAGAACAGTAATCCCAGACCCTTGCAATCGAGAATAAATATAATATAGTAATATCCTGGAAAAACAATAATGAATTTCCTATAATCCCTCAGAAAATCTTCCAACATTCCTTCAAAAACATCAAGACAAGGCAAGGCGGTTATTTTGTCTGCCTGACGCGCATCCTGTACATAAAACTCCTCCGCGACGTATGACATTCCCAGTCAACATCCGTGCCATAACTAATATCAGATACTTCATATTATTACTATGGCCGTCATGATATTATAGATTATTTGAAAAGAGAGAAAAAAGATATCTATCACTTGTTTCAGCGAAATTCATAATGTTGTTGATGGGTAAAATAATCATGACACGAGGCTACGGTAGCGACTGTACATTTCCAATCTTAAAACATCTTGTCACTACATCACTCATTTGTATATATTTCAAGTACATACTTTCACATTTTCTATGGTATGTATATATAGGTGCGGAACAATGTCCTTTCGTCACAAGAAATACAAAAACATGGGTGGAAGACAGATGCAAGAAAACAAGAGTGGTAAACAGGGACAAGAAGATCAAATATTTGCATCCTATCTACCTAGACAACTTGCACGCACCAGCAGCGATGCATGCTACTAATGATACAAATTTGCCACCACGCAGGGGAAATTTACGTGGCATTGAGTGGGATTGGAACGCAGGGACGCTACACGTAAACTCCAGCCTCGACCAGTGAGCCAGCCACCATAATGGGCATAGAGGCAGGAAGACAAGAGAGGAAGGCAAAGAGGAAGGAAAACAAGAGTAGAAGGCAGATTGATTGATTGATTTAATGCCTAAAAATGTGAATGTGCCAGACATCAGTAGAAGGCAGAGAGGCACAGGAAAAAATGAGTGGCAGGCGGAGGTAGCACGCGGTGCATCTGAGTGAGGTGCCGCAGTGAACGCAATGGTTAGGTAAACACAAGCAAGCACTTACCTTTTCTGACGCGACGCCTTGCCCCTCGCCTGCCCCAATGTCCTGAAGGTAGCACCAGGTAGCCGTCATGCCCACTATATACACTGACACCTCCCATGACACATAGTCTATGAATAATCAAGTAAATCACTTCGCGGCCGAGATCACGTGTCCGCCGCTCACGATGTAAACACACGGCTGCCTGCTTCCTCTTGCCTCGCGCCCACCTCTACCACCGCCCACGGGCACCAACACCCACAATGCCTCGCAGGAATGCCAACCGCGGGACACCCTTGCTGATTGCCGACCTCGTAACCATAAAATCATTGTTGATGCTGTCACTACATGCATTTATGTCTTACCTGTACTATTTATTGATTGAATTTATTGTACTATTCATTGTCTGATGTTGATTGATTGATTGGCTCTGAAATTAATATTCATTTAACTACCGGTAGGCATGTACTCAATGTTCAGGTAGTTGTTGAAGAGATAATCTTATCCCATGTATATCTAATAAAATGTTAATTCTACATATTATTATTATTAGTTTATTGACAAAAGTTTCACAAACATTTTACCTTATTACATGTATAATTTCCTCATATTTGTCCAAATTTATACTCTTACATATTTCATATTAACCTAAAACAAACAAACGAAACACATCTACTATGGTGACACATCCCTTACGTATATAATTTCAATACATCATATATATAACTGCACAGATAGCCTACTTTATCCCTTGTACCCATCAAAGTATCCATACTGGAGAAGTCTAGCGTGACATAGTTGCTTCTACATTGGCTGGAGAGTGGACACTCCAACAACACATGGGACTCATCCTTCACTGCATTTTCTACACATGAACACAGTCGTAGTTCTTTCGGTATTCCATTTCTCCTGCCTGTTTCTATTCTAAGATTATGGGACATCGTACGTAGCCTCGTAAATGCTTGGCGTTTATAATCCGGGATAAAATCCCTATTTACATACACTGAATGTAGAGTCCGGCGTTGAATTGTGTTCTGTATATGACATATTTGGAGGCAGTCTGGGGTTTCTCCTGAATCCGTCTAGCCACCCTGTCAAGTGGGTTTACAATACTCTCATACCTTAGTGCCTGTGTCAAGAATCTGTATCCCGGAGTATTGGCCGCCTCACACAACCTGAACGCTAAATGATAGGGTTCCCCTTCACCTGGTGCCCTCAACCGTGACTCAAGAAAATTTCGCCTCCTCCTAGCAATTACATCTTGTGCTGGTTGTATGCCTGATTCAATCATACAGAGATCCGGACTGGTATATTTTCTGACTCCTAGCAAACACTTTACGGCTCTGTTGTATTGTGCAATGATCTTCTTCGGATACGTTACTAGCCAGGTTTCTGAACTGTACAAAAGAGATGATGTCATTGCAGCATCGAACACCTTGCGCTTATAAATGTATGGCATATTAGAATTCGCAGCACAAAATATAGCCAATTTATTGAGCTGTGCTTCTCCTGACGTTTCGTGAAGACCTAACGCCGAATTTATTTTTGCATCATCGCTAAACCACGCCCCTAAATACAAGTATTTCGAAGTGTACTCAATCTTAATATCATGCATTATCAACGGGATTCTGTCTTCAGCCGTGCCGCGAATAACCATAACCTTTGTTTTCTTTTCATTTAACACCATTCCATATTCACGACAATAATCCAGTACTACACTCAGTTTTCTCAAACACGAATCCCTTGACGTGGCCAGTATTACCATATCATCCATAAGTAATAGCATATGTAAGTCTACAAGAAACCCATCAAGCCCAACACTACGCCTCAGCATCCTAATAAGCTGGTCCATGTATATGGTGAACAGTAAACAGCTGGATGGGGCCCCTTGGCGCACCCCCGCCGTGGCGTCTATGGTCGCGGACCGCAGTACGCTCCGGGTGCACGCGTACATGGCCTGTATCGCTCGCAGCATTACCCCGCCACACCCCAGCGACTGCAACACTTGAATTAATTTCCCCCGAGGCACTCTATCATATGCCTTACTAAAATCAATAAACAAAACATATAATTTGCTTTTCTTAAAGTTAGCAAGGTCGCAAAGTAATCTCAAGGCCATTATTTGCTCAACGCATCCTCGCCCTTGCTGAGCCCCTGCCTGGCATTTGTCTATGTTAGCCCACAACTTAAGCCTCTTCAGCAGTAACATGTCATATAATTTTCCCAATGTATTCATAATTGTTATACCCCTATAATTTCCACAATCTAATTTATCCCTGCCACCTTTGAACAGAACAAAAAGTTTGCTATGACACCATGAAACAGGATAACACAAATTCAAAAATATCACATTAAAAAAATGCAACAAAAATAGGAACCACGTTACTGGTAGTGCCTTAATAAGACCTGGACATATGCCTACATAGCTTTTGTTAATATTTACATCATTCAATACAGTGTCCAGCTCTTGCACCGTAAACGGATCATCCAAGATTGGTATCGTGAGAGTTATCACTGGAGACCGCACACGCGCGTTAAGGTCACCAAGCACAATCACGTCCCGCTCGTCTGAACATCGCACGTTCAGTGTATGAAACGGTGACGCATCACAGTACAGGGAATCCTCAGGCGGAATATATGCGCCACCCAACCGCACACCTGTACACACAGATAGCTCTAACCATATCATATCATCATCATCCATGTCTACCTTTGTTACATAGGGCATCAGTGCACACTTAACCAACAATATTACTCCACCTCTTTGCTGTCCTTTCCGTGACTTGTTGATATACAAGTAAAAACCAGCGACACTCTTTTGATGCACATTCTTAGTTTCTAACAGCCAAACTATATCGTACTGTAATAAGAAATTAAGTATATTATCATCTTGCAACTTTTCTTTCACACCACACACATTCCACGAGCAGAGATTCAGAGTTCTAATCTGATGAGATTCACTTAGAAAAAATACGGTGAAAACTTATCGATGACGTTGCCCTCCCTCAAAAGTACGCGCCTTTTCCAGTCGTATGTTATGTTAGCACCAACATTTTCTGGTTTTTCCTTTTCTTCTCTTTCCCGCGCCCTCAGCCTCGCCATCTCCTTCCTCACGGCGGGATGAACGTCCTTCTTCACGTACACGGTACAAAGAGGTCCATCGGCTGATTTCAAATTCTTGGCCATTTTCAGGATTTCATTCCGTTGGTATCCGTCATCCACTACGACAAGAATCGGTCGCTTTTTCCGGTCGTCCTGCTTCCCAAGTCGTTTCATCTCCCAAGATGCTGGGTCAGAGGTGAACTGGTACCCGGTCGCGTTGATCACCCTGCGTACCTTTTCCTTGTCCGATACGCCCATTGCATCGTTCTCCTCCGGCAGTCCAGTTATAACCAGGTTCCTCCGCCGCTCTTTATTATCCAAGGATTCCAGAAACAACTGTTGCTGGTTAATTATCTTGAAAGCTTCATCCAGCTTCTGAGATAGCCGATTCACTTCTTGTTTGATGCTTGCCAGATTCTGGAGTTCATGCTTCACGTTTCTGATCTCTTCCAACAATAAATCATTTGATGTTTGTTCGGAGGTATCTGCGTTGATCATTGTGGAGAGTGCTTTCTTTAATTGGGGGTTAGTCATTTTACTTATCTCCCCAGGGGCTAAAGCCCTGACAGCATCCACATTCTCCAAGCCAGCCATTTTGTTGCACAACACCCGTGAAGACCCGTGCAGCAACGGCAGTCTGGGAACCTCCTAGGAAGGGATGCTGGAGGGAGTGGTGAGGTGAAGCGTCGGAGGGGGTTATGGTCGTTTGCTCGTAACCGTAGTGCGCATGCGCGAACTGTGGCCGTGTGGACCAGGAAGGGGTTTAGGAGAACAGGTACAATTTCTTCTTCTAAATATTTCTAAGTCTTTACCACCCTCTAGTTCACTTCCTTCACTACATGCCCCTCCGTAACTTCATGTACCTCACATACCCTTGGTAGGCTCACACAGCTGGTATTTCCTCCATAAATCGACTGCAAACAGGGACGTTCACCACGGAGTGTTTACACCTCAACGTCTCACCAACAACCTCAATCAACAAAGATCATATAGATCTTCTTTTACGAAAATGCGAGTATGTGTAGTAGTTTTTATACGCATTTTGAACGAAACCAATGAAGTAAGACGATGGCATCATGAAGGAA
>JACEEZ010012135.1:17500-20000 GCA_016584305.1 Chionoecetes opilio | reverse complement strand
GACATGTTGTATTAACAGGGTCCTTTCCTCACACATTTTTGTTTTTTACATCACAGAGGACTGGCCACGGGAAAAAACAAAAGAAGTACCAAAAATCTCGCTTAATTGCCAGTAAAGATAAAGAAGACAGTAAGAAGAAAGTATTTGGGAAGCGTTCCTCTATATGCAAGTGTGTACGAGATCCCTGTGGACTAGTATAGTATAGAGCCATGACCTCGAAGGGACAAAAAAGCTGACGCAGACCGAGGACTCCTATCTTTGGCATCAGAGAAAGTGTGGAATGATATATGCGCCTTCCACGTCAAGGACAATCACATCCGTAAAGACTCGTGCCAAGACGGCGTGAAATCAGATTAGAGAACACTTTAGTCACCCTACTTAACTTTAAACTGAAGCATAATAATGTCAGCGGTATGGTCGCTTTAGTGGGTCCAGAAACAAAAGTACGGACTGGAAAATAGAGATGTAATAAGATTTCATTATAGATAAAAGGTAAGGATTGAGAGTTAGCAATAAAAGATCTGGGGTAATGGATATGTCCTCACGGCTGTTTGCAATACAAGTGTGGATATTGTATCATATCCAAACCTCTTGTTTCATGATTAGGAGAACAGCAACGAACCTTAAATTTCACATCCGTTTTATTGATGTTATTGTCATTGTGAGAGGCAGAATTGTAAGGAAATACGGATGTAATGAGAGCAGTGTAATTCCCCTTAAGTTTGGAAGATGCCTCTGAAGAACTAAAGCAACATCTGCGACACAAGCCAGGAATACACTCGCCTCATTACTCCCGTCTTGACTTACTTTCACCTCTGCCTCCATAAAAAAAATATCCCATAAATATTACTTACGTATATTCCTATTCTAAGCATTATCGTTGTTGTAATATTATTGTAACTATCCTTAATGTTATCCTTATTTATATCATTATCATCATTAGTAACATCATTATCATTATTATCATCATCATCATCATTATCATCATCATCATCGAATATACTATAGGAGTAGCCGTGTGTCTATCTGTCTGTCTGTCTGTCTGTTTTGGGTAGCCGAAACTGTAAATTCAATTTTGATGAGAGTAGGCTCAAAATATCGCAAATAAATCGTAGGGGGTAAGCGGCTTGGTCCCATGTCGATTGAATAATTTTGAAGGAGGGTTTTGGGCTAAAAACACTTTTGTGAGTATTAGATTACAGGAAGAAACTCTGCGGTAGCGTCGGGCCGCATTTCCTTACCTCCGTAGACTCATGGACTTACCGTTTGTGTGAGTGTGTATTTACCTAGTTGTATTTACCTAGTTGTAACATACAGGAAAAGAGCTAAGCTTGTACTGTCCCGTCTCCAAATCTACTATTATCCAGCTTGCCTTTGAAGTTCTGAATATTTCTTGCATTAATTACTTCTGCATCAAGGTTATTGTGTGTGTGTGTGTGTGTGTGTGTGTGTGTGTGTGTGTGTGTGTGTGTGTGCAATATACATGCATGCATTCATTACATGTGTGTGTATGTTTGTGTACGTGCGTGCGTGCATGCGTGTGCGTGTATGTGCATGGACAAGCATGTGTGTATGTACTGTGCATGCATGCATGCATGCATGTGTGTGGCTTTGCGGCTAGTATACTATAGGAGTAGCCGTGTGTCTGTCTGTCTGTCTGTCTGTGTGTCTGTCTGTTTTGCGTAGCCGAAACTGTAAATTCAATTTTAATGAGAGTAGGCTCAAAAAATCGCAAATAAATCGTAGGTGGTAAGCGGTCTGGTCCCATATCGATTGAATCATTTTGAAGGGGGGTTTTGGGCTAAAAACACTTTAGAAGTATTAGATTACAGGAAAAACTCTGCGGTAACGTCCAAACGCATTCCATAAACTCAGTAGACTCATGGAAGTTTGTGTGCGTGTGTGAGTGTGTGTGTGTTGGAATCACACGGAACACAAAGGGTTGGAATCACACGGAACACAAAGGGTTAGAATCACACGGAACACAAAGGGTTGGAATCACACGGAACACAAAGGGTTGGAATCACACGGAACACAAGTGGTTGGAATCACACGGGACACAAAGGGTTGGAATCACACGGGACACAAAGGGTTGGAATCACACGGGACACAAAGGGTTGGAATCACACGGAACGTGGTCTACCCCGAGGCACTTTGACCAGTGACCAACGACAGCAACAACACGATTGGAGTTTGCAATCACATGTTGTCTAATATACGTATACTACTACAAACATCAATACATGGGTCCGAAGGGCCCACAAGCACTTGTAGTTACTATAGCAGTAGTCTGTCTGTCTGTTCAGGATAGCCGACAAAATTGAGATGCCGGGTCTGCCGCAGCACGACATTACATTGAAAACTGGTCTACCGGTGATGGTGTTGCGCAACATCTGCCCACCCGGCATCGTCAACGGCACCATCTGTATCGTGCGTGTCATCAGCGCCAACGTGCTGCAGACGACTTCTACCTGCCTCGCGTACCCATCATCACACAGGC